>CM050173.1:4125332-4316878 GCA_027410445.1 Discoglossus pictus
CCCTGTTCCAAAAATCCATGCCATATACACGTCCCCTGATAGGTGACGTAACAGGTATTAAACTGATAGGAATGAGTAGTACAACTTAATACACCACTCCTGTCTAGTGGCACCTTAGATTGCACGCGCAGTGCCCCAAATTCGAAGTGGGAGGACCGACCAAGCATCTTTTTCCATCTCCCTGTTCCAAAAATCCATGCCATATACACGTCCCCTGATAGGTGACGTAACAGGTATTAATTTGATAGGAATGAATAGTATAACTTAATACACCACTCCTATCTGGTGGCACCTTAGATTGTACGCGCAGTGCCCCAAATTCGAAGTGGGAGGACCGACCAAGCATCTATTTCCATCTCCCTGTTCCAAAAATCCATGCCATATACACGTCCCTGATAGGTGACGTAACAGGTATTAAACTGATAGGAATGAGTAGTACAACTTAATACACCACTCCTGTCTGGTGGCACCTTAGATTGCACGCGCAGTGCCCCAAATTCGAAGTGGGAGGACCGACCAAGCATCTTTTTCCGTCTCCCTGTTCCAGAAATCCATGCCATATACACGTCCCTTCATAGGTGACGTAACAGGTATTAAACTGATAGGAATGAGTAGTACAACTTAATACACCACTCCTATCTGGTGGCACCTTAGATTGCACGTGCAGTGCCCCAAATTTGAAGTGGGAGGACCGACCAAGCATCTTTTTCCATCTCCCTGTTCCAAAAATCCATGCCATATACACGTCCCCTGATAGGTGACGTAACAGGTATTAAACTGATAGGAATGAGTAGTACAACTTAATACACCACTCCTATCTGGTGGCACCTTAGATTGCACGTGCAGTGCCCCAAATTCGAAGTGGGAGGACCGACCAAGCATCTTTTTCCATCTCCCTGTTCCAAAAATCCATGCCATATACACGTCCCCTGATAGGTGACGTAACAGGTATTAAACTGATAGGAATGAGTAGTACAACTTAATACACCACTCCTATCTGGTGGCACCTTAGATTGCACGCGCAGTGCCACAAATTCGAAGTTAGAGGACCGACCAAGCATCTTTTTCCATCTCCCTTTACCAAACATCCATGCCATATACACGTCCCCTGATAGGTGACGTAACAGGTATTAAACTGATAGGAATAATGGTAGTACACTTAATACATCACTCCTATCTGGTGGCACCTTAGATTGCACGCGCAGTGCCCCAAATATGAAGTGGGAGGACCGACCAAGCATCTTTTTCCATTCCCTGTTCCAAAAATCCATGCCATATACACGTCCCCTGATAGGTGACGTAACAGGTATTAAACTGATAGGAATGAGTAGTACAACTTAATACACCACTCCTATCTGGTGGCACCTTAGATTGCACGCGCAGTGCCACAAATTCGAAGTGGGAGGACCGACCAAGCATCTTTTTCCATCTCCCTGTTCCAGAAATCCATGCCATATACACGTCCCCTGATAGGTGACGTAACAGGTATTAAACTGATAGGAATGAATAGTACAACTTAATACACCACTCCTATCTGGTGGCACCTTAAATTGCACGCGCAGTGCCCCAAATTCGAAGTGGGAGGACCGACCAAGCATCTTTTTCCATCTCCCTGTTCCAAAAATCCATGCCATATACACGTCCCCTGATAGGTGACGTAACAGGTATTAAACTGATAGGAATGAGTAGTACAACTTAATACACCACTCCTGTCTAGTGGCACCTTAGATTGCACGTCGCAGTGCCCCAAATTCGAAGTGGGAGGACCGACCAAGCATCTTTTTCCATCTCCCTGTTCAAAAATCCATGCCATATACACGTCCCCTGATAGGTGACGCAACAGGTATTAAACTGATAGGAATGAGTAGTACAACTTAATACACCACTCCTGTCTGGTGGCACCTTAGATTGCACGCGCAGTGCCCCAAATTCGAAGTGGGAGGACCGACCAAGCATCTTTTTCCATCTCCCTGTTCCAGAAATCCATGCCATATACACGTCCCTTGATAGGTGACGTAACAGTATTAAACTGATAGGAATGACTAGTACAACTTAATACACCACTCCTATCTGGTGGCACCTTAGATTGCATGCGCAGTGCCCCAAATTCGAAGTGGGAGGACCGACCAAGCATCTTTTTCCATCTCCCTGTTCCAAAAATCCATGCCATATACACGTCCCCTGATAGGTGACGTAACAGGTATTAAACTGATAGGAATGAGTAGTACAACTTAATACACCACTCCTGTCTAGTGGCACCTTAGATTGCACGCGCAGTGCCCCAAATTCGAAGTGGGAGGACCGACCAAGCATCTTTTTCCATCTCCCTGTTTCAAAAATCCATGCCATATACACGTCCCCTGATAGGTGACGCAAAAGGTATTAAACTGATAGGAATGAGTAGTACAACTTAATACACCACTCCTGTCTGGTGGCACCTTAGATTGCACGCGCAGTGCCCCAAATTCGAAGTGGGAGGACCGACCAAGCATCTTTTTCCATCTCCCTGTTACAGAAATCCATGCCATATACACGTCCCTTCATAGGTGACGTAACAGGTATTAAACTGATAGGAATGAGTAGTACAACTTAATACACCACTCCTGTCTGGTGGCACCTTAGATTGCACGCGCAGTGCCCCAAATTCGAAGTGGGAGGACCGACCAAGCATTTTTTTCCATCTCCCTGTTCCAGAAATCCATGCCATATACACGTCCCTTGATTGGTGAAGTAAAAGTATTAAACTGATGGGAATTAATAGTACAACTTAATAAACCACTCCTGTCTGGTGGCACCTTAAATTGCACGCGCAGTGCCCCAAATTCGAAGTGGGAGGACCGACCAAGCATCTTTTTCCATCTCCCTGTTCCAAAAATCCATGCCATATACACGTCCCCTGATAGGTGACGTAACAGGTATTAAACTGATAGGAATGAGTAGTACAACTTAATACACCACTCCTGTCTAGTGGCACCTTAGATTGCACGTGCAGTGCCCCAAATTCGAAGTGGGAGGACCGACCAAGCATCTTTTTCCATCTCCCTGTTCCAAAAATCCATGCCATATACACGTCCCCTGATAGGTGACGTAACAGGTATTAAACTGATAGGAATGAGTAGTACAACTTAATACACCACTCCTGTCTGGTGGCACCTTAGATTGCACGCGCAGTGCCCCAAATTCGAAGTGGGAGGGACCGACCAAGCATCTTTTTCCATCTCCCTGTTCCAGAAATCCATGCCATATACACGTCCCCTTGATAGGTGACGTAACAGGTATTAAACTGATAGGAATGACTAGTACAACTTAATACACCACTCCTATCTGGTGGCACCTTAGATTGCATGCGCAGTGCCCCAAATTTCGAAGTGGGAGGACCGACCAAGCATCTTTTTCCATCTCCCTGTTCCAAAAATCCATGCCATATACACGTCCCCTGATAGGTGACGTAACAGGTATTAAACTGATAGGAATGAGTAGTACAACTTAATACACCACTCCTATCTGGTGGCACCTTAGATTGCACTGCGCAGTGCCCCAAATTGAAGTGGGAGGACCCGACCAGCATCTTTTTCCATCTCCCTGTTCCAAAAATCCATGCCATATACACGTCCCCTGATAGGTGACGTAACAGGTATTAAACTGATAGGAATGAGTAGTACAACTTAATACACCACTCCTATCTGGTGGCACCTTAGATTGCACCTGCAGTGCCCCAAATTTGAAGTGGGAGGACCGACCAAGCATCTTTTTCCATCTCCCTGTTCCAAAATCCATGCCATATACACGTCCCCTGATAGGTGACGTAACAGGTATTAAACTGATAGGAATGAGTAGTACAACTTAATACACCACTCCTATCTGGTGGCACCTTAGATTGTACGCGCAGTGCCCCAAATTCGAAGTGGGAGGACCGACCAAGCATCTTTTTCCATCTCCCTGTTCCAAAAATCCATGCCATATACACGTCCCCTGATAGGTGACGTAACAGGTATTAAACTGATAGGAATGAGCAGTACAACTTAATACACCACTCCTGTCTGGTGGCACCTTAGATTGCACACGCAGTGCCCCAAATTCGAAGTGGGAGGACCGACCAAGCATCTTTTTCCGTCTCCCTGTTCGAGAAATCCATGCCATATACGCGTCCCCTGATAGGTGACGTAACAGGTATTACACTGATAGGAATGAATAGTACAACTTAATACACCACTCCTATCTGGTGGCACCTTAGATTGCACGTGCAGTGCCCCAAATTTGAAGTGGGAGGACCGACCAAGCATCTTTTTCCATCTCCCTGTTCCAAAATCCATGCCATATACACGTCCCTGATAGGTGACGTAACAGGTATTAAACTGATAGGAATGAGTAGTACAACTTAATACACCACTCCTATCTGGTGGCACCTTAGATTACACGTGCAGTGCCCCAAATTTGAAGTGGGAGGACCGACCAAGCATCTTTTTCCATCTCCCTGTTCCAAAAATCCATGCCATATACACGTCCCCTGATAGGTGACGTAACAGGTATTAAACTGATAGGAATGAGTAGTACAACTTAATACACCACTCCTATCTGGTGGCACCTTAGATTGCACGTGCAGTGCCCCAAATTCGAAGTGGGAGGACCGACCAAGCATCTTTTTCCATCTCCCTGTTCCAAAATCCATGCCATATACACGTCCCCTGATAGGTGACGTAACAGGTATTAAACTGATAGGAATGAGTAGTACAACTTAATACACCACTCCTGTCTAGGTGGCACCTTAGATTGCACGCGCAGTGCCCCAAATTCGAAGTGGGAGGACCGACCAAGCATCTTTTTCCATCTCCCTGTTCCAAAAATCCATGCCATATACACGTCCCCTGATAGGTGACGCAAAAGGTATTAAACTGATAGGAATGAGTAGTACAACTTAATACACCACTCCTGTCTGGTGGCACCTTAGATTGCACGTGCAGTGCCCCAAATTCGAAGTGGGAGGACCGACCAAGCATCTTTTTCCATCTCCCTGTTACAGAAATCCATGCCATATACACGTCCCTTCATAGGTGACGTAACAGGTATTAAACTGATAGGAATGAGTAGTACAACTTAATACACCACTCCTGTCTGGTGGCACCTTAGATTGCATGCGCAGTGCCCCAAATTCGAAGTGGGAGGACCGACCAAGCATCTTTTTCCATCTCCCTGTTCCAGAAATCCATGCCATATACACGTCCCTTGATTGGTGATGTAACAGGTATTAAACTGATGGGAATTAATAGTACAACTTAATAAACCACTCCTGTCTGGTGGCACCTTAAATTGCACGCGCAGTGCCCCAAATTCGAAGTGGGAGGACCGACCAAGCATCTTTTTCCATCTCCCTGTTCCAAAAATCCATGCCATATACACGTCCCCTGATAGGTGACGTAACAGGTATTAAACTGATAGGAATGAGTAGTACAACTTAATACACCACTCCTGTCTAGTGGCACCTTAGATTGCACGTGCAGTGCCCCAAATTCGAAGTGGGAGGACTGACCAAGCATCTTTTTCCATCTCCCTGTTCCAAAAATCCATGCCATATACACGTCCCCTGATAGGTGACGCAACAGGTATTAAACTGATAGGAATGAGTAGTACAACTTAATACACCACTCCTGTCTGGTGGCACCTTAGATTGCACGCGCAGTGCCCCAAATTCGAAGTGGGAGGACCGACCAAGCATCTTTTTCCATCTCCCTGTTCCAGAAATCCATGCCATATACACGTCCCTTGATAGGTGACGTAACGGTATTAAACTGATAGGAATGACTAGTACAACTTAATACACCACTCCTATCTGGTGGCACCTTAGATTGCATGCGCAGTGCCCCAAATTTGAAGTGGGAGGACCGACCAAGCATCTTTTTCCATCTCCCTGTTCCAAAAATCCATGCCATATACACGTCCCCTGATAGGTGACGTAACAGGTATTAAACTGATAGGAATGAGTAGTACAACTTAATACACCACTCCTATCTGGTGGCACCTTAGATTGCACGCGCAGTGCCCCAAATTCGAAGTGGGAGGACCGACCAGGCATCTTTTTCCATCTCCCTGTTCCAAAAATCCATGCCATATACACGTCCCCTGATAGGTGACGTAACAGGTATTAAACTGATAGGAATGAGTAGTACAACTTAATACACCACTCCTATCTGGTGGCACCTTAGATTGCACGCTGCAGTGCCCCAAATTTGAAGTGGGAGGACCGACCAAGCATCTTTTTCCATCTCCCTGTTCCAAAAATCCATGCCATATACACGTCCCCTGATAGGTGACGTAACAGGTATTAAACTGATAGGAATGAATAGTACAACTTAATACACCACTCCTATCTGGTGGCACCTTAGATTGCACGCGCAGTGCCCCAAATTCGAAGTGGAGGACCGACCAAGCATCTTTTTCCATCTCCCTGTTCCAAAAATCCATGCCATATACACGTCCCCTGATAGGTGACGTAACAGGTATTAAACTGATAGGAATGAGTAGTACAACTTAATACACCACTCCTATCTGGTGGCACCTTAGATTGCACGCGCAGTGCCACAAATTCGAAGTTAGAGGACCAACCAAGCATCTTTTTCCATCTCCCTTTACCAAAAATCCATGCCATATACACGTCCCCTGATAGGTGACGTAACAGGTATTAAACTGATAGGAATAAATGGTATAACTTAATACATCACTCCTATCTGGTGGCACCTTAGATTGCACGTGCAGTGCCCCAAATTTGAAGTGGGAGTACCCACCAAGCATCTTTTTCCATTTCCCTGTTCCAAAAATCCATGCCATATACACGTCCCCTGATAGGTGACGTAACAGGTATTAAACTGATAGGAATGAGTAGTACAATTTAATACACCAATCCTATCTGGTGGCACCTTAGTTGCACGCGCAGTGCCACAAATTCGAAGTGGGAGTACCGACCAAGCATCTTTTTCCATCTCCCTGTTCCAAAAATCCATGCCATATACACGTCCCCTGATAGGTAACGTAACAGGTATTAAACTGATAGGAATGAATAGTATAACTTAATACACCACTCCTATCTGGTGGCACCTTAGATTGTACGCGCAGTGCCCCAAATTCGAAGTAGGAGGTCCGACCAAGCATCTTTTTCCATCTCCCTGTTCCAAAAATCCATGCCATATACACGTCCCCTGATAGGTGACGTAACAGGTATTAAACTGATAGGAATGAGTAGTACAACTTAATACACCACTCCTATCTGGTGGCACCTTAGATTGCACGCGCAGTGCCACAAATTCGAAGTTAGAGGACCAACCAAGCATCTTTTTCCATCTCCCTTTACCAAACATCCATGCCATATACACGTCCCCTGATAGGTGACGTAACAGGTATTAAACTGATAGGAATAAATGGTATAACTTAATACATCACTCCTATCTGGTGGCACCTTAGATTGCACGCGCAGTGCCCCAAATATGAAGTGGGAGTACCCACCAAGCATCTTTTTCCATTTCCCTGTTCCAAAAATCCATGCCATATACACGTCCCCTGATAGGTGACGTAACAGGTATTAAACTGATAGGAATGAGTAGTACAACTTAATACACCAATCCTATCTGGTGGCACCTTAGTTGCACGCGCAGTGCCACAAATTCGAAGTGGGAGTACCGACCAAGCATCTTTTTCCATCTCCCTGTTCCAAAAATCCATGCCATATACACGTCCCCTGATAGGTAACGTAACAGGTATTAAACTGATAGGAATGAATAGTATAACTTAATACACCACTCCTATCTGGTGGCACCTTAGATTGTACGCGCAGTGCCCCAAATTCGAAGTGGGAGGACCGACCAAGCATCTTTTTCCATCTCCCTGTTCCAAAAATCCATGCTGTATATACGTCCCCTGGTAGGTGACGTAACAGGTATTAAACTGATAGGAATGAGTAGTACAACTTAATACACCACTCCTGTCTGGTGGCACCTTAGATTGCACGTGCAGTGCCCCAAATTCGAAGTGGGAGGACCGACCAAGCATCTTTTTCCATCTCCCTGTTCCAGAAATCCATGCTATATAAATGTCCCTTGATAGGTGACGTAACAGGTATTAAACTGATAGGAATGAGTAGTACAACTTAATACACCACTCCTATCTGGTGGCACCTTAGATTGCATGCGCAGTGCCCCAAATTTAAAGTGGGAGGACCGACCAAGCATCTTTTTCCATCTCCCTGTTCCAAAAATCCATGCCATATACACGTCCCCTGATAGGTGACGTAACAGGTATTAAACTGATAGGAATGAGTAGTACAACTTAATACACCACTCCTATCTGGTGGCACCTTAGATTTCACCCGCAGTGCCCCAAATTTGAAGTGGGAGTACCCACCAAGCATCTTTTTCCATTTCCCTGTTCCAAAAATCCATGCCATATACACGTCCCCTGATAGGTGACGTAACAGGTATTAAACTGATAGGAATGAGTAGTACAACTTAATACACCACTCCTATCTGGTGGCACCTTAGATTGCACGTGCAGTGCCCCAAATTTGAAGTGGGAGGACTGACCAAGCATCTTTTTCCATCTCCCTGTTCCAAAAATCCATGCCATATACACGTCCCCTGATAGGTGACGTAACAGGTATTAAACTGATAGGAATGAGTAGTACAACTTAATACACCACTCCTATCTGGTGGCACCTTAGATTGTACGCGCAGTGCCCCAAATTCGAAGTAGGAGGTCCGACCAAGCATCTTTTTCCATCTCCCTGTTCCAAAAATCCATGCCATATACACGTCCCCTGATAGGTGACGTAACAGGTATTAAACTGATAGGAATGAGTAGTACAACTTAATACACCACTCCTATCTGGTGGCACCTTAGATTGCACGCGCAGTGCCACAAATTCGAAGTTAGAGGACCAACCAAGCATCTTTTTCCATCTCCCTTTACCAAACATCCATGCCATATACACGTCCCCTGATAGGTGACGTAACAGGTATTAAACTGATAGGAATAAATGGTATAACTTAATACATCACTCCTATCTGGTGGCACCTTAGATTGCACGCGCAGTGCCCCAAATATGAAGTGGGAGTACCCACCAAGCATCTTTTTCCATTTCCCTGTTCCAAAAATCCATGCCATATACACGTCCCCTGATAGGTGACGTAACAGGTATTAAACTGATAGGAATGAGTAGTACAACTTAATACACCAATCCTATCTGGTGGCACCTTAGTTGCACGCGCAGTGCCACAAATTCGAAGTGGGAGTACCGACCAAGCATCTTTTTCCATCTCCCTGTTCCAAAAATCCATGCCATATACACGTCCCCTGATAGGTAACGTAACAGGTATTAAACTGATAGGAATGAATAGTATAACTTAATACACCACTCCTATCTGGTGGCACCTTAGATTGTACGCGCAGTGCCCCAAATTCGTAATGGGAGGACCGACCAAGCATCTTTTTCCATCTCCCTGTTCCAAAAATCCATGCTGTATACACGTCCCCTGGTAGGTGACGTAACAGGTATTAAACTGATAGGAATGAGTAGTACAACTTAATACACCACTCCTGTCTGGTGGCACCTTAGATTGCACGTGCAGTGCCCCAAATTCGAAGTGGGAGGACCGACCAAGCATCTTTTTCCATCTCCCTGTTCCAGAAATCCATGCTATATAAACGTCCCTTGATAGGTGACGTAACAGGTATTAAACTGATAGGAATGAGTAGTACAACTTAATACACCACTCCTATCTGGTGGCACCTTAGATTGCATGCGCAGTGCCCCAAATTTAAAGTGGGAGGACCGACCAAGCATCTTTTTCCATCTCCCTGTTCCAAAAATCCATGCCATATACACGTCCCCTGATAGGTGACGTAACAGGTATTAAACTGATAGGAATGAGTAGTACAACTTAATACACCACTCCTATCTGGTGGCACCTTAGATTTCACCCGCAGTGCCCCAAATTTGAAGTGGGAGTACCCACCAAGCATCTTTTTCCATTTCCCTGTTCCAAAAATCCATGCCATATACACGTCCCCTGATAGGTGACGTAACAGGTATTAAACTGATAGGAATGAGTAGTACAACTTAATACACCACTCCTATCTGGTGGCACCTTAGATTGCACGTGCAGTGCCCCAAATTTGAAGTGGGAGGACTGACCAAGCATCTTTTTCCATCTCCCTGTTCCAAAAATCCATGCCATATACACGTCCCCTGATAGGTGACGTAACAGGTATTAAACTGATAGGAATGAGTAGTACAACTTAATACACCACTCCTGTCTAGTGGCACCTTAGATTGCACGCGCAGTGCCCCAAATTCGAAGTGGGAGGACCGACCAAGCATCTTTTTCCATCTCCCTGTTTCAAAAATCCATGCCATATACACGTCCCCTGATAGGTGACGCAAAAGGTATTAAACTGATAGGAATGAGTAGTACAACTTAATACACCACTCCTGTCTGGTGGCACCTTAGATTGCACGCGCAGTGCCCCAAATTCGAAGTGGGAGGACCGACCAAGCATCTTTTTCCATCTCCCTGTTACAGAAATCCATGCCATATACACGTCCCTTCATAGGTGACGTAACAGGTATTAAACTGATAGGAATGAGTAGTACAACTTAATACACCACTCCTGTCTGGTGGCACCTTAGATTGCATGCGCAGTGCCCCAAATTCGAAGTGGGAGGACCGACCAAGCATTTTTTTCCATCTCCCTGTTCCAGAAATCCATGCCATATACACGTCCCTTGATTGGTGACGTAACAGGTATTAAACTGATGGGAATTAATAGTACAACTTAATAAACCACTCCTGTCTGGTGGCACCTTAAATTGCACGCGCAGTGCCCCAAATTCGAAGTGGGAGGACCGACCAAGCATCTTTTTCCATCTCCCTGTTCCAAAAATCCATGCCATATACACGTCCCCTGATAGGTGACGTAACAGGTATTAAACTGATAGGAATGAGTAGTACAACTTAATACACCACTCCTGTCTAGTGGCACCTTAGATTGCACGTGCAGTGCCCCAAATTCGAAGTGGGAGGACCGACCAAGCATCTTTTTCCATCTCCCTGTTCCAAAAATCCATGCCATATACACGTCCCCTGATAGGTGACGCAACAGGTATTAAACTGATAGGAATGAGTAGTACAACTTAATACACCACTCCTGTCTGGTGGCACCTTAGATTGCACGCGCAGTGCCCCAAATTCGAAGTGGGAGGACCGACCAAGCATCTTTTTCCATCTCCCTGTTCCTGAAATCCATGCCATATACACGTCCCTTGATAGGTGACGTAACGTATTAAACTGATAGGAATGACTAGTACAACTTAATACACCACTCCTATCTGGTGGCACCTTAGATTGCATGCGCAGTGCCCCAAATTTGAAGTGGGAGGACCGACCAAGCATCTTTTTCCATCTCCCTGTTCCAAAAATCCATGCCATATACACGTCCCCTGATAGGTGACGTAACAGGTATTAAACTGATAGGAATGAGTAGTACAACTTAATACACCACTCCTATCTCGTGGCACCTTAGATTGCATGCACAGTGCCACAAAATTGAAGTGGGAGGACCCACCAGGCATCTTTTTCCATCTCCCTGTTCCAAAAATCCATGCCATATACACGTCCCCTGATAGGTGACGTAACAGGTATTAAACTGATAGGAATGAGTAGTACAACTTAATACACCACTCCTATCTGATGGCACCTTAGATTGCACCTGCAGTGCCCCAAATTTGAAGTGGGAGGACCGACCAAGCATCTTTTTCCATCTCCCTGTTCCAAAAATCCATGCCATATACACGTCCCCTGATAGGTGACGTAACAGGTATTAATTTGATAGGAATGAATAGTATAACTTAATACACCACTCCTATCTGGTGGCACCTTAGATTGTACGCGCAGTGCCCCAAATTCGAAGTGGGAGGACCGACCAAGCATCTATTTCCATCTCCCTGTTCCAAAAATCCATGCCATATACACGTCCCCTGATAGGTGACGAAACAGGTATTAAACTGATAGGAATGAGTAGTACAACTTAATACACCACTCCTGTCTGGTGGCACCTTAGATTGCACGCGCAGTGCCCCAAATTCGAAGTGGGAGGACCGACCAAGCATCTTTTTCCGTCTCCCTGTTCCAGAAATCCATGCCATATACACGTCCCTTCATAGGTGACGTAACAGGTATTAAACTGATAGGAATGAGTAGTACAACTTAATACACCACTCCTATCTGGTGGCACCTTAGATTGCACGTGCAGTGCCCCAAATTTGAAGTGGGAGGACCGACCAAGCATCTTTTTCCATCTCCCTGTTCCAAAAATCCATGCCATATACACGTCCCCTGATAGGTGACGTAAAAGGTATTAAACTGATAGGAATGAGTAGTACAACTTAATACACCACTCCTATCTGGTGGCACCTTAGATTGCACGTGCAGTGCCCCAAATTTGAAGTGGGAGGACCGACCAAGCATCTTTTTCCATCTCCCTGTTCCAAAAATCCATGCCATATACACGTCCCCTGATAGGTGACGTAACAGGTATTAAACTGATAGGAATGAGTAGTACAACTTAATACACCACTCCTGTCTAGTGGCACCTTAGATTGCACGCGCAGTGCCCCAAATTCGAAGTGGGAGGACCGACCAAGCATCTTTTTCCATCTCCCTGTTTCAAAAATCCATGCCATATACACGTCCCCTGATAGGTGACGCAAAAGGCATTAAACTGATAGGAATGAGTAGTACAACTTAATACACCACTCCTGTCTGGTGGCACCTTAGATTGCACGCGCAGTGCCCCAAATTCGAAGTGGGAGGACCGACCAAGCATCTTTTTCCATCTCCCTGTTACAGAAATCCATGCCATATACACGTCCCTTCATAGGTGACGTAACAGGTATTAAACTGATAGGAATGAGTAGTACAACTTAATACACCACTCCTGTCTGGTGGCACCTTAGATTGCATGCGCAGTGCCCCAAATTCGAAGTGGGAGGACCGACCAAGCATCTTTTTCCATCTCCCTGTTCCAGAAATCCATGCCATATACACGTCCCTTGATTGGTGACGTAACAGGTATTAAACTGATGGGAATTAATAGTACAACTTAATAAACCACTCCTGTCTGGTGGCACCTTAAATTGCACGCGCAGTGCCCCAAATTCGAAGTGGGAGGACCGACCAAGCATCTTTTTCCATCTCCCTGTTCCAAAAATCCATGCCATATACACGTCCCCTGATAGGTGACGTAACAGGTATTAAACTGATAGGAATGAGTAGTACAACTTAATACACCACTCCTGTCTAGTGGCACCTTAGATTGCACGCGCAGTGCCCCAAATTCGAAGTGGGAGGACCGACCAAGCATCTTTTTCCATCTCCCTGTTCCAAAAATCCATGCCATATACACGTCCCCTGATAGGTGACGCAACAGGTATTACATATATAGGAATGAGTAGTACAACTTAATACACCACTCCTATCTGGTGGCACCTTAGATTGCACGCGCAGTGCCCCAAATTCGAAGTGGGAGGACCGACCAAGCATCTTTTTCCATCTCCCTGTTCCTGAAATCCATGCCATATACACGTCCCTTGATAGGTGACGTAACGTATTAAACTGATAGGAATGACTAGTACAACTTAATACACCACTCCTATCTGGTGGCACCTTAGATTGCATGCGCAGTGCCCCAAATTTGAAGTGGGAGGACCGACCAAGCATCTTTTTCCATCTCCCTGTTCCAAAAATCCATGCCATATACACGTCCCCTGATAGGTGACGTAACAGGTATTAAACTGATAGGAATGAGTAGTACAACTTAATACACCACTCCTATCTCGTGGCACCTTAGATTGCATGCACAGTGCCACAAAATTAAAGTGGGAGGACCCACCAGGCATCTTTTTCCATCTCCCTGTTCCAAAAATCCATGCCATATACACGTCCCCTGATAGGTGACGTAACAGGTATTAAACTGATAGGAATGAGTAGTACAACTTAATACACCACTCCTATCTGATGGCACCTTAGATTGCACCTGCAGTGCCCCAAATTTGAAGTGGGAGGACCGACCAAGCATCTTTTTCCATCTCCCTGTTCCAAAAATCCATGCCATATACACGTCCCCTGATAGGTGACGTAACAGGTATTAATTTGATAGGAATGAATAGTATAACTTAATACACCACTCCTATCTGGTGGCACCTTAGATTGTACGCGCAGTGCCCCAAATTCGAAGTGGGAGGACCGACCAAGCATCTATTTCCATCTCCCTGTTCCAAAAATCCATGCCATATACACGTCCCCTGATAGGTGACGTAACAGGTATTAAACTGATAGGAATGAGTAGTACAACTTAATACACCACTCCTGTCTGGTGGCACCTTAGATTGCACGCGCAGTGCCCCAAATTCGAAGTGGGAGGACCGACCAAGCATCTTTTTCCGTCTCCCTGTTCCAGAAATCCATGCCATATACACGTCCCTTCATAGGTGACGTAACAGGTATTAAACTGGTAGGAATGAGTAGTACAACTTAATACACCACTCCTATCTGGTGGCACCTTAGATTGCACGTGCAGTGCCCCAAATTTGAAGTGGGAGGACCGACCAAGCATCTTTTTCCATCTCCCTGTTCCAAAAATCCATGCCATATACACGTCCCCTGATAGGTGACGTAACAGGTATTAAACTGATAGGAATGAATAGTACAACTTAATACACCTCTCCTATCTGGTGGCACATTACATTGCACGTGCAGTGCCCCAAATTCGAAGTAGGAGGTCCGACCAAGCATCTTTTTCCATCTCCCTGTTCCAAAAATCCATGCCATATACACGTCCCCTGATAGGTGACGTAACAGGTATTAAACTGATAGGAATGAGTAGTACAACTTAATACACCACTCCTATCTGGTGGCACCTTAGATTGCACGCGCAGTGCCACAAATTCGAAGTTAGAGGACCAACCAAGCATCTTTTTCCATCTCCCTTTACCAAACATCCATGCCATATACACGTCCCCTGATAGGTGACGTAACAGGTATTAAACTGATAGGAATAAATGGTATAACTTAATACATCACTCCTATCTGGTGGCACCTTAGATTGCACGCGCAGTGCCCCAAATATGAAGTGGGAGTACCCACCAAGCATCTTTTTCCATTTCCCTGTTCCAAAAATCCATGCCATATACACGTCCCCTGATAGGTGACGTAACAGGTATTAAACTGATAGGAATGAGTAGTACAACTTAATACACCAATCCTATCTGGTGGCACCTTAGTTGCACGCGCAGTGCCACAAATTCGAAGTGGGAGGACCGACCAAGCATCTTTTTCCATCTCCCTGTTCCAAAAATCCATGCCATATACACGTCCCCTGATAGGTAACGTAACAGGTATTAAACTGATAGGAATGAATAGTATAACTTAATACACCACTCCTATCTGGTGGCACCTTAGATTGTACGCGCAGTGCCCCAAATTCGAAGTGGGAGGACCGACCAAGCATCTTTTTCCATCTCCCTGTTCCAAAAATCCATGCTGTATACACGTCCCCTGGTAGGTGACGTAACAGGTATTAAACTGATAGGAATGAGTAGTACAACTTAATACACCACTCCTGTCTGGTGGCACCTTAGATTGCACGTGCAGTGCCCCAAATTCGAAGTGGGAGGACCGACCAAGCATCTTTTTCCATCTCCCTGTTCCAGAAATCCATGCTATATAAACGTCCCTTGATAGGTGACGTAACAGGTATTAAACTGATAGGAATGAGTAGTACAACTTAATACACCACTCCTATCTGGTGGCACCTTAGATTGCACGCGCAGTGGCCCAAATTTAAAGTGGGAGGACCGACCAAGCATCTTTTTCCATCTCCCTGTTCCAAAAATCCATGCCATATACACGTCCCCTGATAGGTGACGTAACAGGTATTAAACTGATAGGAATGAGTAGTACAACTTAATACACCACTCCTATCTGGTGGCACCTTAGATTTCACCCGCAGTGCCCCAAATTTGAAGTGGGAGTACCCACCAAGCATCTTTTTCCATTTCCCTGTTCCAAAAATCCATGCCATATACACGTCCCCTGATAGGTGACGTAACAGGTATTAAACTGATAGGAATGAGTAGTACAACTTAATACACCACTCCTATCTGGTGGCACCTTAGATTGCACGTGCAGTGCCCCAAATTTGAAGTGGGAGGACCGACCAAGCATCTTTTTCCATCTCCCTGTTCCAAAAATCCATGCCATATACACGTCCCCTGATAGGTGACGTAACAGGTATTAAACTGATAGGAATGAGTAGTACAACTTAATACACCACTCCTGTCTAGTGGCACCTTAGATTGCACGCGCAGTGCCCCAAATTCGAAGTGGGAGGACCGACCAAGCATCTTTTTCCATCTCCCTGTTTCAAAAATCCATGCCATATACACGTCCCCTGATAGGTGACGCAAAAGGTATTAAACTGATAGGAATGAGTAGTACAACTTAATACACCACTCCTGTCTGGTGGCACCTTAGATTGCACGCGCAGTGCCCCAAATTCGAAGTGGGAGGACCGACCAAGCATCTTTTTCCATCTCCCTGTTACAGAAATCCATGCCATATACACGTCCCTTCATAGGTGACGTAACAGGTATTAAACTGATAGGAATGAGTAGTACAACTTAATACACCACTCCTGTCTGGTGGCACCTTAGATTGCATGCGCAGTGCCCCAAATTCGAAGTGGGAGGACCGACCAAGCATCTTTTTCCATCTCCCTGTTCCAGAAATCCATGCCATATACACGTCCCTTGATTGGTGACGTAACAGGTATTAAACTGATGGGAATTAATAGTACAACTTAATAAACCACTCCTGTCTGGTGGCACCTTAAATTGCACGCGCAGTGCCCCAAATTCGAGGTGGGAGGACCGACCAAGCATCTTTTTCCATCTCCCTGTTCCAAAAATCCATGCCATATACACGTCCCCTGATAGGTGACGTAACAGGTATTAAACTGATAGGAATGAGTAGTA
Organism: Discoglossus pictus; assembly: GCA_027410445.1. NCBI lineage: Eukaryota > Metazoa > Chordata > Amphibia > Anura > Alytidae > Discoglossus > Discoglossus pictus. The sequence continues at coordinate 4,142,407 of CM050173.1, forward strand.
CAACTTAATACACCACTCCTGTCTAGTGGCACCTTAGATTGCACGTGCAGTGCCCCAAATTCGAAGTGGGAGGACCGACCAAGCATCTTTTTCCATCTCCCTGTTCCAAAAATCCATGCCATATACACGTCCCCTGATAGGTGACGCAACAGGTATTAAACTGATAGGAATGAGAAGTACAACTTAATACACCACTCCTGTCTGGTGGCACCTTAGATTGCACGCGCAGTGCCCCAAATTCGAAGTGGGAGGACCGACCAAGCATCTTTTTCCATCTCCCTGTTCCTGAAATCCATGCCATATACACGTCCCTTGATAGGTGACGTAACGTATTAAACTGATAGGAATGACTAGTACAACTTAATACACCACTCCTATCTGGTGGCACCTTAGATTGCATGCGCAGTGCCCCAAATTTGAAGTGGGAGGACCGATCAAGCATCTTTTTCCATCTCCCTGTTCCAAAAATCCATGCCATATACACGTCCCCTGATAGGTGACGTAACAGGTATTAAACTGATAGGAATGAGTAGTACAACTTAATACACCACTCCTATCTCGTGGCACCTTAGATTGCATGCACAGTGCCACAAAATTGAAGTGGGAGGACCCACCAGGCATCTTTTTCCATCTCCCTGTTCCAAAAATCCATGCCATATACACGTCCCCTGATAGGTGACGTAACAGGTATTAAACTGATAGGAATGAGTAGTACAACTTAATACACCACTCCTATCTGATGGCACCTTAGATTGCACCTGCAGTGCCCCAAATTTGAAGTGGGAGGACCGACCAAGCATCTTTTTCCATCTCCCTGTTCCAAAAATCCATGCCATACACACGTCCCCTGATAGTTGATGTAACAGATATTAAACTGATAGGAATTAATAGTACAACTTTATACACCACTCCTATCTGGTGGCACCTTAGATTGCATGCGCAGTGCCCCAAATTTGTAGTGGGAGGACCGACCAAGCATCTTTTTCCATCTCCCTGTTCCAAAAATCCATGCCATATACACGTCCCCTGATAGGTGACGTAACAGGTATTAAACTGATAGGAATGAGTAGTACAACTTAATACACCACTCCTGTCTGGTGGCACCTTAGATTGCACGCGCAGTGCCCCAAATTCGAAGTGGGAGGACCGACCAAGCATCTTTTCCATCTCCCTGTTCCAAAAATCCATGCCATATACACGTCCCCTGATAGGTGACATAAAAGGTATTAAACTGATAGGAATGAGTAGTACAACTTAATACACCACTCCTTTCTGGTGGCACCTTAGATTGCACGCGCAGTGCCCCAAATTCGAAGTGGGAGGACCGACCAAGCATCTTTTTCCATCTCCCTGTTCCTGAAATCCATGCCATATACACGTCCCTTGATAGGTGACGTAACAGGTATTAAACTGATAGGAATGAGTAGTACAACTTAATACACCACTCCTATCTGGTGGCACCTTAGATTGCATGCGCTGTGCCCCAAATTTGAAGTGGGAGGACCGACCAAGCATCTTTTTCCATCTCCCTGTTACAAAAATCCATGCCATATACACGTCCCCTGATAGGTGACGTAACAGGTATTAAACTGATAGGAATGAGTAGTACAACTTAATACACCACTCCTATCTGGTGGCACCTTAGATTGCACGCGCAGTGCCCCAAAATTGAAGTGGGAGGACCGACCAGGCATCTTTTTCCATCTCCCTGTTCCAAAAATCAATGCCATATACACGTCCCCTGATAGGTGACGTAACAGATACTAAACTGATAGGAATGAATAGTACAACTTTATACACCACTCCTATCTGGTGGCACATTACATTGCACGTGCAGTGCCACAAATTCGAAGTAGGAGGTCCGACCAAGCATCTTTTTCCATCTCCCTGTTCCAAAAATCCATGCCATATACACGTCCCCTAATAGTGGACGTAACAGGTTTTAAACCGATAGGAATAGTACTATATAACAATACCTTATAATAACGCAGACAGAGGCAACCCAGAGAGAGGAGTCTGAAGAAGAGGAGTCAGAGGAGGAAGGTGGCTTTGAGGAGGTGGAAGACCAAACACAGCAGGCGTCCCAGGGGGCTTGTTGTCACCTTTCGGGGACCCTCGGTGGCTGGGTGGAGGAAGAGACCTTCAATGACATCATTGAGGACAAGGAACGGGACATGGCTAGCTTGGTATCCAATCTTGTGCAAATGGGGAGTTGCGGTTGTGCAAAGGGACTGTTTGTGGTTTTTTGCTGTGCATTAAACGGGGAGATTGGTCTGTTACTGTGAAGCGGGTGTAATCCTTACACTACCTGATCGATACAACATCATACCTGATGTTTTAAAGCATGTTTTTCCAAACAATTTAGGAATGTTAGGTGATTTATGCCCTTTATGGCTTAAAACCAGACTCTGCATCAACTATGTAATTTTCCATGGGAGTTTTGCCATGTAACCCCCTCCGGCATGCCACAGTCCAGGTGTTAGTCCCCTTGAAACAACTTTCCCATCACTATTGTGGCCAGAAAGAGTCCCTGTGGGTTTTGAAATTCGCCTGCCCATTGAAGTCTATGGTGGTTCGCCGATGTTCGTCCGTTCGCGAACATTTGATGGAATTCGCGTCCGCGGTTCGCGAACCAAAAATTTGATGTTTGCGACATCACTATGCAAGTTGTATCTCAAGAATTGTTAACTTAAATATACATTGAATCCAGACGAAGGCAAACAGTAAAAACCCTCCTTGAAATGTATGCAATTGTATCAGAGAGGGAAAAAAAATAATTCCTTCCTGACCCTATTAACTGGCGATCAGATTACTCCCTGGATTAATGTTTAACATAAAAGACAATATTTACATTGTGACTTAAAACGTGGTTGAGCTCTTAACATGAACTTTGTAATATGTCTAAGTAAGGAACTTGAAAATATTTTTTTCAAACTTGTAACATTAGAAACAGTAACATAGTTAATTAACATTTTTACAGAATTTGTCAAAATAATGCAAGGAAAGTGTTTTGTGAGGCTAATCATGCATAAACAGTACTTCCATTAATTATGACTGAATTGTTTATTGATTTGTATTTTTCAATGGTTGACCTTTGTTTGTTGCTGTAGTAATTGTTTTAAATCTCACATATAGTTTCGTCTGTGGAAAAGTGGTTCTCTAAAAATAGAACGCAAGAAGTTTAACTTGTTGCACGCTGTGTAAGCAGTGTTCTGTATGTGTTTGATAATTTAATGTAGTTTAACAGGAAAATATTGTTTTTGTAAATGTAATTTCTGTTGCGTAATAATGACCTTTTGAAGGGAATTGACATTTATTTGTATTTGTTTTCAAAATTTGGTGGTTATATTGTGTTTTTTTTTATATTTTTGCATTTGCTTTTAAATTTGTTTTGCATGGCATTTGTTTGTTTAATGAAAAGTTAGAGTACTTCATAGTAGACAATGTTTTTAGTAAAAATAAGTCCATCTTCTAATTAATCACCTTGACTTTCATTCTTTTCAATGTAAACTTTAATAGCCTGTGGATTTTTGCACCGTGATAAGGCAATATACAATTGGCCATGTGCAAATACTGGTTGTTCTAAGAAAATACCCACATATTTGAAAGTTTGTCCTTGTGATTTATTAATGGTCATGGCAAATGCCATAAGGATGGGAAATTGTCTGCTTTGAAGTATAAAAGGGAGACTACTTTCACTTGGTGCTAAATCTATTCTTAGTATGAAAACTTTCTCTCCTTTATGGGTACCAGTTAAAATTTCAGCATCTATGAAATGGTCCTTTAATTGTTGAACAATTAATCTTGTAACATTGCATAGGCCTTTTTTGGGGTTCATATTTCTCAGTAACGTGACAATTGCACCTTTCTTTAGCTGCAAAATATGCATTCCAGAAGGAGTTAGTGAGTTTATGAATTCAGTGGAAAAGTTTGCCTCGCTGTCTTTGTCATCAGCAAGTACAGAATCAGCACTGTGATAATTTCTTTGGGGTGCATTAATTTTTTTAAAGATTTCCTTATTGAGGATTAATGCATCCTTATTTTTACAGGTTATGATGACTTGGTTGGCAAGTTCTGAATATTCCTGGTTATTTATGCTACCTTCAAATATAGCCGATATAAGATCTTGTTGACAAATCATATGAGATGGGATGTGCACAGTGTCGTAAGGTAAATTTGGTATTTTTTCTGTTCTGCCTTCTCCAATTTTAATAAGCCAATTATTGAAATCAGTTTGGCCTTCTGATCTCATATTTTGTTGCAGTTGAAGATGGGTAAAATGTTTCCATACTGTACTTGACTTTATACATGTTTCGATAATGTCAGTTCGATTTCTATGTACAACGACAGGTAATGTTTGTCTCAAATCGCCACCTAACAACATTACCTTTCCACCAAATGGAAAAGTATTACCCATGACTTCACGAAGCAAACGGTCAATATATTGGAGGGTATAGCATGACATCATTGTGGCCTCATCTATTATAATTAATTTACTTTTTTTTTAAATTTTGCTTGTAATGATGTCATGCGAATATCTGACACAGAGGTTTGTAAAATAGGCACTGGAAGTTTAAACCCACTATGAACAGTTCTTCCACCTTCTAACAAAAGTGCAGCAATTCCAGTAGTGGCAAACGGCAGTGCTATTTGACCTTGTGCTCGTTCAAAACTCATTAATAAATTATATAGATATGTTTTTCCTGATCCGCCAGGTCCATCAAGATAGAAATAACGCTCTTTGTCCATGTCATCATTTAGTGCATTTTTGATGTCATTAAATGCTTGCAATTGTAATGTATTTAAAGTTGCAAGTCTTTCTTCTGTCCTTTGTACTTGTAGTTGAATGTCATAGTCTTCAAAGTTTATGTCATCTATAAGACTTGGATCAGGCTAATTAAAACTTGCACAACTTAATCATGAGTTAAAAATACTTCTTGGATTTCCATTAATGCTTTTAAGTGTGCAATAGGTTCATTGTATCGTTGCATAAAGTCTTCAGCTATATTACTTTTAAATGTGTCCCACAAAGCTAATGCATTTGGAGTATATGAGAAGATACAAATAAATGGAAATTGTTCCCTCATCTACCATGGCTGTGAGGAATTGACTCTGCTGGGTTTTGAGCCCTGGTTCCCAGGCTGCTATACCTCTTCCCTACCACTGCGCCAGCCTGCCTGTTGTGAATTCAATTGAGACCTTATAAGCTTGACTCTGCTAGCAATTGTATCAGTACCTTAGTCTCTTCAGCTGTGTCTGGTCAGGTGTCTGGTCCTTGGCCTATAAAAAGGACTTCCTGTCTATTGATCCTTGCCAGATTATTGTTGGTTCCTGATCCCTTCAATAAACCTTGTTCCTGTTTTCACCTACAAGTTTGCGGAACTGGATTATTGCTGACCTTGGCTACTGGTCTCCACAACTTTGTGATTTCTATATCATTACACAACTACTCGCTGTTCAACAACAATATTATTGATTACCAATGAATGGGCATTGCCAGCAATTGAAATGACATCAATGAACTCCTACTTAAACATAAATGTTTACCAGGGATATTACGGGATAACCATGGGAAAATCTGCTGTAAAAATTATTATTACATTACATTATTCAAAAACAGTTGCTATGTGGTTAACAACCAAGTGTGATTCATAAAACGTTAGATCTTGATTTGTATTGTTATTCGGCGTTCATCTCATGACCCGCAATGAACGCGGAAGGCACTCATTGCGAGACTCTCCCCTCGTGTACTTCAATTTTCCTACTTTGCGATCACCTTCATCGCTCATTGCAAAGCTAGATATATAAGTACAGTGTAAAATATAAAATGTATTTAGTACAGTGAATTAATAAATTAATATGAATTAATAAATTAATATACTTTACCTATTTATATTTAATATGCAGCAATCAATATCCTGAGGAGCTAACAATCTCTTTGCATTTTCCTGCATCTGAAAATGTCTAGTTGGACTGTTGATCATCTGAGGAGAAAGTGTCAGCAATATGCCAAGTGTGTAGTGTAAATAGGCCTTTGTGAATTTCATTGAGATCTGATAACCTTGACTCTGCTAGTAATTGTATCAGTGCCTAATACAATTCAAAGATGAAGCCCTGGCTTAGGGCTCCCCTCTTCTGGAACAGGACAGTCCAGTCTTGGGTAATTTAAATGACTTTCTTGAGGCCATGTGCCTAGTTTTTGATGACCCCAATTGATGTGCTACAGCAGAAGCCACTCTCCTTCATTTGCATCAAGGGAGGCGCTCTGTGGCTTAAAATGCTGCTGAATTCAGACAGTGGGTTGCTGATACTACCTGGAACCAATCAGCCCAGAGGTTCCACTTCAGAAAAGGTCTCTCAGAAGCTATAAAAGATGAGCTAGCTCGTGTTGATCTTCCTGCTGACTTTGATGCATTTGTGCGTTTGGCTATCCGTATTGATCGGAGACTGTCTGAAAGAAGATTGGAAAGACAGCGCTCTTTTAGACCAAGTGCTACTCCTATTTCCTATTCAAGAATGTCTACTCTGACCCCACAAACACCTACGGACGCTGAGCCAGAGGCTATGCAGGTAAATCTAATAAGAGGGCCATTATCCAATGAAGAAAAACAGTGGCGACGCACTCACAATTTATGCCTGTATTGTGGTAGTGCAGGGCACTATGCCATCAATTGCCCTAGCAAATCCAAAATAACAATAGCTATGGCTGCTGAGTGTGCGCAGATTCGACACCAATCCCAGATTTCAGATCAACTGGATTCTGTCACACAACCCTTGTTTTCTCTGGCTCATGGTGAAGAGGGTATGTTGACTCAACATCCTCATTTTGTGGTGCCTATCATGTTGCAATGTGGTGATCGTAAAATTTCAACTACAGCTATGATAGATTCTGGAGCAGGCGGAAACTTTATGGACATTAAATTTGCAGCAGGAAATAGAATTCAGTCTATCCCTAATTCTTCACCTGTGTAAATGGAGACAGTAGACGGTTCTCCACTTACGTCAGGCCCGGTTACACATGAGACTGTGCCCTTAAAGTTGACTCTGGAAGTGAATCACCATGAGGCTATATCTTTCCACCTAATTTCCTCAACACCGTTTCCAGTGATTTTGGGGGTACCTTGGCTTCCTCTGCATAACCCACAGATTTATTGGAAGATCAGAACTTTGTCCTTTCCTTTAGAACACTGCTTAATGAATTGTCAACCCTTTAAGGTAACACCTGTTGCCACAACAATTAATGAAATGGTTTCTACAAACTTTACTAAGCTTCCTCTACAATATTGGGATTTTGCAGATGTCTGTGATAAGAAGAATGCTGATCAGCTTCCACCCCACAGGCCTTATGATTGCCCAATAGAGCTGTTGCCTGGGGCTGCTATCCCATTTGGCCGTATATATTCCGTTTCTGAGCCTGAATTGAAAGCTCTTCTTGAATACTTACAAGAAAATCTTGCCAAAGGCTTTATTCGACCATCTACCATCTACTTCTCCAGCAGGAAAGATGACAGCCTACGGTCATGCGTTGATTACAGGGACATTAATAACATCACTGTTAAAAACCGCTACCCCTTGCCTCTCATTCTTGAACTTTTGGAGAGACTTCGCTCAGCTAAAATATTTACGAAGCTTGATCTTCGGGGTGCATATAATCTGGTTTGCAAAAGACCAAATGATGAATGGAAAACAGCTTTCAGAACCCGGTACGGGCATTACGAATATCTAGTGATGCCATTTGCGCTGTGTATTGCCCCTGCAACTTTCCAGCATCTTATCAATGATGTACTACGAGATCTCCTGCATCAGTTTGTTGTGGCATATTTGGATGATATCCTAATATTTTCTGATAATCTTGAAAACCACAGAAAACAGGTCCGTATAGTTCTGGAGCGCCTTTGTACCCCCCACCTATACATTAAACTGGAAAAATGTGAGTTTGAACAAACAGAAATGTAATTCCTGGGGTATGTAATAACTCCCAAAGGTCTAAGTATGGACGCAAATAAAATTAAAGCTGTGCTGCACTGGTTAACTAAGATGGGTCATTTCATACCAGCTCGTGGTCTCCCTTTAGCTAAACAGACGGTTGACCTGGTTATTAGGGAAATATTTCGCTTGCATGGAGTGCCTGATGAAGTAGTTTTTGACAGGGGAGTGCAGTTTACATCTCGTTTTTGGAAACATTTTTGTTCTAATCTAGGTATTAATGTAAATCTGTCGTCAGCTTTTCATCCACAAAGTAATGGACAGACAGAGCGAACCAACCAGACTTTGGAGCAATATTTGCGGTGCTATATTAGTTACCTGCAGGATGACTGGCTGGATTTTCTACCCACGGCGGAGTTTGCCTATAACAATGCCCAACACTGCTCCACTTGTTTGAGCCCATTTTTTGCCAACTATGGTTACCATCCAACCTTTCCAGTGAGTCTCCCAATTACTACTTCCATTCCTGCAGTCACTGATTGGCTAACCACCTTACGAGATTCCCAAGACCTGTTGAAGGAGACTCTTTCGAAGGCTCAGGAATGTTACAAGAGAGCTGCTGATAGGAATAGAACAGAGGCCCCAGTTTATCATGTTGGTGACAAGGTTTGGCTGTCAACAAGGAATCTTAAGCTTAAGGTTCCTTCTCATAAATTGGGTGAGAGGTTCATGGGACCTTTTGAGATCATCGCTCAGATCAATGCTGTCACTTTTCGTTTGCAACTTCCAGATTCCATGAGAATACATCCGGTGTTTCACGTTGCACTGCTGAAACCTTTCCATGTCAACACTTTCCCTGGCCGAGCCCTCCATTCCCCACCTCCAGTCCTTGGGGATGATGAGGATGAATACGAGGTGGAGAAAATTCTGGACTCCATGTTCTTCCGCAACAAGCTTCAGTATCTGGTCCGCTGGAAAGGCTATGGTGAGGAGGAGAGTTTGTGGGAACCAGTGGACAATATTCACACTCCTGATCTACTTCGTTCCTTTCATGTGCAGTACCCTGCTAAACCGGGTAATAGGGCATCCAGAGGCTGCACCTATAGAGGCGGGGGTAATGTGAGGAATTGACTCTGCTGGGTTTTGAACCCTGGTCCCCATGCTGCTGAACCTCTTCCCTACACTGCACCAGCCTGCCTTTGTGAATTTCATTGAGATCTTATAACCTTGACTCTGCTAGCAATTGTATCAGTGCCTAAGTCTCTTCAGCTGTGCCTGGTCAGGTGTCTGGTCCTTGGCCTATATAAGGCCTATGTCAATGTACCTTGAAATATTATTGTGTGGTTCCTGATCACTTCAATAAAGCTTGTTCCTGTTCTACCTACAAGTTGCTGAACTGGATTATTGCTGACCTTGGCTGCTGGTCTCCACAACCTTGTGATTTCTATATCATTACAGTGGCATTTGACATAGTGCTGCTTCTTCTAGACATCTTTCCCATTCTGTATCATCAGCTAGTAAGTTTCTATGTCTTGCAGCTAAATTCAAGGATTCATATACTATGTCATTAACAGTTCTTAAGTGTTCAAAACTTTGTGCTCCAGGAATATTTAAAAGTAATAGTCGTAAGCAGAAACGTTCAAGATCTCTTGGACTGACTGTGTAAATTCTTGGAATTATTTTATTTCCTCTGCTTTTTCTAGGTCTCCATAATCCATTCACAGAAACATGGTGATATGGAATTTCAATATATAAGAATTGTGTTGCTTCTGAATCTGTGGAATTTAATTCAAACCATGCAGTTAGTGTAGTGTGACGATGCTCACTTTGGGCCAATGCATTTACTTTCATTTCCAGCATGGAAATACACTAAATGTCTTTGTGGCAAATGTACTGCTAATCTATATACTGCATGTGATCTATCATGCATTTCAAATTTTAAAAGGCGCCACATAGCTTCTGGTGCACTTACATAGCGAGCATCTACATCTACTAACTCAGTGCTTTCTGGGTTGTCTGCCATTTCAAGACATTTGCCAAATAAGTGACTTATAGTGATGTCACGTATTAATTCATTTAATTTAATTTAAAAAACTCTGGCTACTAAATCTGGTCTATCGAAAGGACTTTGGGCAAGAAGTAAATTTTTTGTAATTTCTGGCCTTTGGGGATTACATGTAAATGTAATAAATAAATCGGGTTTGCCAAATTTGGTGACAATAGCCATAGCATCATTGTATCTTTCTCTCATATTTCGAGATCCTTGAAAAGAAGATGGTAAAATGATGGCTTTGCCAGCTGTCATATCTCTGCTTGTTGCCACCTCAGCAACATAGTCCATTAGTCCACAATATTGTTCTACACGTAGTTTATCTTGTTGATATTTTATAAAGTTTAAACTATTGGCCTCAACTTGCAAATAGGAATCAATAATCCATTGTTGTGTTAGTTTCCCACCACATAAAATTGGATTAAATGTATTTCGAATGGCAATTTGAGCTACTTTAAATTCAAGCATAGAAACATTATTTCGGATTCTGGCTTTATCATTTGGGTAACTGGGAAGTGTTAATTTTGGTTGCCAACCTGCTTCTCTGTGTGGGAAAAAAATGGGATATGTCATTGGATCTAAATTTGGACTTAAGATACTGATATAAATGAATGGTTGCTCCTCATTTCTGGTATATATTCTAATGTCTCTTTGAAATGGTGGTTCTCCTTCATCATTTTGAAACACCATTGCAACCTCATTTGATGTTGGCAAGTTATAACGACGTTTATCGGTATGTCTATCTCTTTTAAGCACCATATTGACATTTGGGATTGGTAATTGATGTCTTTGTGCATGAAATTGTTGTTCGTTTTCTACTTCTGCCAATTTTTTATTAGTTTTAGTGTAGGGGTTATTGGCCATAATGTTATCTAGCTCTATAAAAACACTGGGTAAGCATTTTTTATTTTCTTGCAGCTGCATACGTTGGTCAACAGCTTCCATTGTATCTAGGACATACTGTATAGTTGAGCAAATTTTCTTTGCTCTCCTTCCTCTGGATGTAAATGTGAAGTCTGATGGTAATATTGGCCTTGGACTTTAAAACAGTAAGGACCATGTCCTGGTACATTAGCAGCTAATGTTGCCCCCATAGATGCAAAGGATGTGGCACTATTGTAGGATCTTATGCTTGTCTTAAAATGTTTGTAGTTTGGAAAAGTAGGTTCAGTCATAATGTTTTGTAAATAGATTGGAAATTATTTTCTTTCTGGAAGTTTGAACTTGCCTTTTTGACAGCAACTAATAAATTGGCCATCTCTGGGTCTCTCCTGTTTAAAATGATAAGCCTCACAAAACTGACATTGAGTATTCATGTCCCCACAATTATGAACCTCTACTACTAAAGACTTGAGTAAAGGACAATTTGCAAAGCATATATTCGTTTCATTTTCAAATTCATCAGTTGAAATGTCATGTGATGTTTCAGGAACAGGTTCTAAATGCTTTGTTTTTTTGGTGGCTTTTTTTGGTACACCTTTATTTGTTCAGGTAAAATGTCATGTGATGTTTCAGGAAGAGGTTGTTGATGCTTTGTTTTTTTGGTGGCTTTTTTTGGTACATCTTTTATTTGTTGAGGTAAAATGTCATCTGATGTTTCAGGAACAGGTTCTAAATGCTTTGTTTTCTTCGTAGCTTTTTTTGGTGTATCTTTAATTTTTGCAGGTGATAGTCTTTCGCTTGCAATTCTTTTGCGTTCTTTTTCTCGTTGAATTTCCTTCTGCTCTGGGGTCTGCTGGTTGGCCCATCTCTGTTGTTGTTCTCTAGCTTGACATCTCATCTTTTCTTGTTTGCTAACGTTATCAGCCATGTTAAACTGTAAAAGAAAATAATGTATAATTAGTTTATTTTGAGATGTTAAGTTTGTTTTTTAAATTTTTTATTATCAACAGTTTGTTTCTATGTGATTGTAGCTCATTGTAGCAGTACTTTCTTTGTATTGTTAAATAAGTGTTTTTCATTTTTTTGCTTTTACTTTCTGTTGTAGGTTGTAATTTTTGCCTTACATGCATAGCATACTCAAGGTAATTACACTATAGCTGCTTCTAGATGTAGTAGGTGTATAGTGTTAATTGAAATCGATATTTTTTTTGGTTTGGTAATTTATTTTTTTGTTGTACTTTTGGCTTATAGGCATAGTAGAGGGCAGAAATTAGTCTTTGTAATGTATCATAGAGGGGATTGTTATAATAGTATTTTTATATTTTATTTAAAGGCTTAGATGTTGGGGCTGTGAAGAGGTTTCTATTGTTGTTTTTTGGGTGTTAGTACTATTTGTTGTAGTATTGTATTTTATGTGTGTGGTTAGGTTTTCTGCTTAATATTGTACATTAGGACTGGTAATTGAGAATGAAAAATGTTATTTAGTCTGTGTTTTGAGACTTTTGTGGACTATGCTGTTTTCTGTTTTTTTTTTTTTTTTGGCTAGATTGAAGTTTGGATTTACTGTTAAACATTGTTGTCCTTAAAAGACAAATAAGAGGTAAATGAGAAATGTGTCAGTAATATTTTGGTAAAGGTTATAGTTAGTGGTTGTTATTGTTGTTGGTGTTTTTTTTCTGTTGACATGGATGCAGAGCAAACATGTTTATTTAGTTTTCTCTTTTTTTACTTGTTATACTGTACCTTGGTTGAAGTGTGATCTTTGTTGGTCCGCTGTTGTAAGTCTTCGTCCGATGCTCTTCACACAGTGTCTGTTGTAAAAGGAAAAAGTAAAATGTTATTTTATTTTAATGTATTTGTAATGAATAGTATATTTCATTGTTTTGGTCTTTTCTATCTGTTATGGTGAATTTTTCTGCTATGCTGCTTTTTGTGCAACCTTTTAAAATACTTTAATTGTATTTGTATATTACAGTTATCTTTTTTTTTTACTGTAATTATTAATGTTGTTACTATTTTGGATATGATCACAATGTTTTTAGCTTTATCCTGTTTTGTGTCCACCACTTTTGGTATGCTTATTTAGGCTTCTTTGTAAGGTTTATAGGTTCTTAAACAGTAAAGAAGAATATTAATTTACTTTTCTATCTGTTTGTGTTATTTTTGGTGCAATCCTGTTTTGTGTCCATATTTTGCATACTTTATTTGCTTAATTAGTCTTCTTTAAGAGTATTAAATGATGTTGGACAATAAAAATGAATGTTAATTGCCTTTTCTATATCATGTTCTGCTTTTCATTTTCATCCTGTTTTGTGTTCACCACTTTTTGGTTGCTGCATTTGGCTTGTGGGTGATGGTTGGAGGTTACTTTACAGTAAAGAGGAGGAATACTTTTGTTTTATGTATGTTGCTAATGTTTCGGATGCTATCCTGTTTTGTGGCCACCTCTTTTTTTTTTTCTCTGAAACTGTCTTTCTTTATAAATTGTATAGGTCTTTGTGAAGTTTGTTGAACTGTGTTGTTTTGGTCTTTATTAAATTTGTATTGTTTTTTTTTTTTTTTACTTTTAATTTTTATATTGGTGACCATTAAACATATATAGTTACTTTTTTTCCCTACTTTTTCTACTATACCTTGATTGAACTGTTGTTCTTGTCCGAATGATAGAGGGTCCTCTCCTGACAATCTTAATCCGCCACTCTTCTTGTAGTGTCTGTTTGAAAAATAAAGTTAAATGGTTAATTGTATATTTCTTCTTTTTGATTTAGCAAAGCATGGTGTTTTTCAGCATGTAATGTATTTTTCTATCTTACCTCCACAGTCCACAGTGCAAATTCTTGAGTGACGCTGTTGATGCAGAGTCTGTTTGAATAGTGAAAAAAGGGGAAAGATTCAGCTTTAGGTTACATATGTATAAGTGCCATATTATTTTTTGCTATGAGTTGCAGTAAATTAATGTAATTTAAATATACTTGTTTCATTAGTTTGAGTTAACATTAGTTTGTTGTAGGGCCTATACACATAAATGTGCGTGTCACATGTCACTATACATAGTTACAAAGGCCGTCATTCAATTACGATTTGGCCAATTCAATAGTGCTCTAAATAAGCACATAACATATTTTTTTTGGATAGATGTTTACTAACTAAAAACTTCTTTAGAAAAATATGTTATGTGCTTATTTAGACCCCTATTCAATTGGCCAAATTGCAATTGAATGAGGGCCATAGTAATTAAGGTTGAAAAAAGAGTTTCAGTCCATCACGTTAAACCTGTTAAGATCTCCTCTGATCTGCTATATGCGGATTAGTTATTAATTAATTAGTTGTTAAATAATTATTAATAGTATAGTATTGGAGGATGAAAAAAGTTAGTCCATCAAGTTCAACCTTTTTAGATCTCTGTTGATCTTTTTAATATGTGGACTATTTAATATTGATTGTTAATTGATCCAGAGGAAGGCAAACAGAAAAAAAAAAACATTGAAACTTTGTCAATTGTTTCATAAGGGGAAAAAAAGCAAAATTCCTTCCTGACCCCAGAAACTGGCAATCAAATTTCTCCCTGGATCAATATTCCTTCACTAGTTATCTAGGATAACCTTGAATACCCTCTTTATTCAAAAATATATCTAACCCCTTTCCGAAGTTGTCTATCGAATTCGCTGTTACCACCTCCTTTGGTGGAGAATTCCACAGTTTAACCACCCTAACTGTGAAGAACCCTTTTCTTTGTTTAAGGTGAAATCTTTTTTCCTCTAACCTCAAAGGGTGTCTTCTTGTCAGTCGAAAATCTCTTGCTACAAAAAGTTCACTTGACAAAGCCTTACATTGACCCTGGATATATTTAAATAGGGTAATCATATACCCACGTAGATGCATTTTTCTATCTAAAATAAGTTTAGTTTGGTTAGTCTTTCTTCATAACTTAGCCCCTCCATTCCCCTTATTAGTTTTGTAGCCCTTCTCTGTACAGTTAAAAAATCTAAGAATTATGATAGTGTTTGTGGTAGATCAACTGCTAAATATAGTGAATTTTACATATATTGTACCCTTAACCTATATTGAGACAAAAAATGTTTTATATTTTTTCTTCACCCCTATATTACATTCTTTGGAAGAATATTTAGGAGCCAGAAGTATTCTTGGTGTTCACAGTCTCCTTGAAAATTCAATGTCATGTTCTTTTAAAATATTACAAGACTAAACAATGGCTCCAGAAAGCTATTTATGTTATGTTCTCAGTTATCAGTTAGTCTACTTTATAAAATCAGTGTTAGGCTTATGAATTATTCAACTTCTTGCTAGACTACTACTACCGGTAACTATTGTATGGTCTATATTCACCATCCTCTCTCTATCTCTCTTTCTCTTTTCCTCTCTCTCACTCTTCCCCTCTCTCATACACATAATCCCAATTGGAAACTTCCCTTATGAGAACCCAACTCACTATCCGAAGTCTATGATACTCTGAGGAACACATGGAGCCTCCCCACCCTCTCTGCCACCTTCTCTGCCCTTGATTGAGTTTTATATATAAACACATTAACCACTAACTGCCCAGTCAGGAACACCTGCAAATAAGTAATTATCAATTTCCCCACCACGTCAATCCTGAATAATTTTCCACCTTTGCCCCATTATATCTCCCATTTCTATGATATGACCAGGCAAACTCATGACCATGACTCGGCCCCGGGATATTCACATTAAACACTTCACTTATTGTCTCATACATTCAATTTGGTTTCTTTTAATTTGTAAGCTTGTGAGCACGTAGATCATAGGATATCCAGTGGTGTAGATAATAGCCCCATATACTCTAGATTTTTCATGACAGGGCTCTTGTCATAAACCTTTTGACTCTGAACAGAAGTACTACAAAAATGTGAATAAATAAAATAAATGTTATTACTATGGCAAATCCCATATAATAGTTGTGGATATACGGGCCGTTGGTCACGCTTTGCGAGCCTCACGAGGTGAGCAGTTGAACCCTGCAGCATGCAGGACTTATGATACAATCAGCGCCAAAACACGCAGGACCTAGCTGCAATGAGAGTCGAAGGCGCCCATTGCCGGGGTGACGAGTGCCACAGGCGCTCATCAACAAGTTCCGGCACGGGGGACTTAGCTGCAATGAGTGCGACTTAGCTGCAATGACGTAGCGACACCCAAAAAATTATGGCCCGTATGACTTGGGACCCGAAGCACAAAGATGGACTGAGGGGCTCACAAAAGTAAGGCTTTCACGGCCTAACCACCGAACGGAAAAGGATTCCAAAAACACACAAATATGCCTCAAATTAACTTACACTCTCACACACAGCACAGGGGGAGAGCCAGGTAGCCTGTCAGTGAGGTTAGAATTTAATTTGTGCCAGATTTTGGCTACTTTTCACAATCGAAAATCGCCAAAGCAAGAAAAAATTGGCTGCTGAAAAATAAGCAGTTGCTGCGAGCTCGCTGCACAAGCCCGCAACGTTAGCAACAACCCGTATTGCTCACAACTATATATGTGATTGACGAATTGCGAGTCTGATTGCACATCGGACCTCTAATGGCTAATTGGTTGATGTGTAACCTCCATGTTTTTGATGGTCTCATTTACTATTGGCTTTTTCTAAATCGGTAGTTAAGGCCTTGGTTGATCATGATCACACTCTGAAATGCTACTTATAATTGCATGGTTTACGGTTTCGGCTTTCGGGTCGTAACTTGCGGGCTTGTTCAATTGAATTGCTCTCTAATTGTAGCAAATCTCAATTGAATAGACACCTAAGTCTCTCATATTGGTTCCAGGCACTAGCCTAGTCTGCAAAAATGATGATTTTCTCTAAAAATGCTTTTATGCCCATGGTTTACCCAGATGTTACATAGTAATAAGTAATTAAGGTTGAAAAAAAAATTTCAGTTCATCAAATTCAACCTGTTAAGATCTCCTCTGATCTGCAATATGCGGATTAGTTATTAATTAATTTGTTGATTAAATAATTATTAATAGTATAGTATTAGAGGATGAATAAAGAGTTAGTCCATCAAGTTCAACCATTTTAGATCCCTATTGATCTTTTTAATGTGGACTATTTATTATTAATTGTTAATTGATCCAGAGAAAGGCAAACAGAAAAAAAAAAAACATTGAAACTTTGCCAGTTGTCTCATAAGGGGAAAAAAAGCAAAATTCCTTCCTGACCCCAGAAACTGGCAATCAAATTTCTCCCTGGATCAATATTCCTTCGCTAGTTATCTAGGATAGCCTTGAATGCCCTCTTTATTCAAAAATATATCTAACCCCTTTTTGAAGTTGTCTATCGAATTCGCTGTTACCACCTCCTTTGGTAGAGAATTCCACAGTTTAACCACCCTAACTGTGAAGAACCCTTTTCTTTGTTTAAGGAGAAATCTTTTTTCTTCTAACCTCAAAGGATGTCTTCTTGTCAGTTCAAAATCTCTTGCTACAAAAAGTTCACTTGACAAAGCCTTACATTGACCGTGAATGTATTTAAATAAGGTAATCATATCCCCTCGTAGACACCTTTTTTCTATCGAAAATACTGTAAGTTTAGTTTGGTTAGTCTTTCTTCATAACTTAGCCCCTCCATTGCCCTTATTAGTTTTGTAGCCCTTTTCTGTACTTTTTCAAGCTCTAAAATGTCTTTTTTTATGAAGTGGTGCCCAAAAATGTCCTCCATATTCCAAATGAGGATGTACTAGGGCTTTGTATAGTGGCAGAATTACATTTGCTTCCCTTGCTTCTATACCCTTCTTAATACATGCTAATATTAGACTTGCCTTTGCAGCTGCTGCTTGGTATTGAGCTCTGTTACCTAGGTGGTTATCCACTAGTACTCCCAAATTCCTTTCAATATCTGATACCCCTAGATTTGCTACATTAAGATTATAGATTGCATGGCTATTTTTCCTTCCCAAATGCATAACCTTACATTTATTCATATTAAATCTCATCTGCCATTTAGCCGCCCATTTCTCTAATTTATGCAAATCCCTTTGTAGGGAAAGTACATCATTATCTGATTTTATTACCTTGCAGAACTTAGTGTCATCAGCAAAAATGGAGACACTACTTTCGAGTCCTACTTCTATGTCATTAATAAATATGTTAAAAGTGAGAGGACCTAATACTGAACCTTGAGGAACCCCACTTATCACATTAGACCAATCGGAGTATGCTCCATTCACAACAACCCTTTGCTTCTGTACTTTTAGCCAGCTCCCGATCCATGAGCAGATATTTACTGCAATTCCTGTATCCCTTAGTTTGATCACTAGTCTTCCATGTGGCACTGTATCAAATGCCTTTGAAAAATCTAAAAAGACTACATCCACTGAGTTGTCCTGATCCAAGTTCCAACTAAACTCCTCATAAAAACTAATTAGATTGGTCATAAATCCGTGTTGACTGCTACCTATGATCTTGTTCAAATAGACATATTCTTGTATTCTGTCCCTTATTAACCCTTCTAAAAGCTTCCCAACTACAGATGTGAGGCTCACTGGTCTATAATTCCCAGGATTTGCTCTAGATCCCTTCTTAAATATAGGTATCACCTCTGCTTTTCTCCAGTCATCCGGTAGAGACCCTGTAATGAGTGAGTCTTGAAAGATTAGATATAATGGTTTGGCTATTACAGAACCCAGCTCCCTCTGTACCCTTGGATGTATTCCATCAGGACCTGCTGCTTTATTAACATTTATTTTCTCCAATCTCTTTTGCATCTCTTCCTGCATAACCAATTATTTTGTGATGGTAGTGTAGCCCCATTATGTTGCGTTGTCCCAACCACTGGTACCTCTCTTGTGTATACCGACGAAAAGAACCTATATAGCTCATCTGCCTTTTCCTGTGCATGTGTCACATTGTAATGTTCCTATAGCTTCCTTCCTCGCCTTCTTCCCATTAATATACTTAAAAAATATTTTAGGGTTAGTGTTACTCTCTTTTGCAATTAATTTTTCATTTTCTATTTTAGCCAGTCTAATCGCCCTTTTGCAAGCCTTGTTGGTTTCCTTGTATTCCCGTAAAGCAGTCTCTGTCCCCTCTTGTTTGTATAATTTAAATGCCTGTTTTTTACTCCGTATTTTGATCTTTAAATCATTGTTAAGCCACATGGGTTGTGACTTACTCCTTTTACTTTTATTCCCACACGGTATATGCCGATGTGTATGTATATTTAGTAAGGATTTAAATGTTGTCCATTTATGTTCAGTGTTTTTACCTATCAGTTCTCTGTCCCAGTCTATACTATTATATAGATATATTATATATATATTGCTGCCCTTAGACCGTTAAAATCTGCCTTTTTAAAATTAAGAGTTTTTGTTGGCCCCTTAAAATGTTGTTTTTTTAATTCAATCTCAAATGAGACTGTGCTGTGATCACTGTTTCCCAAAGGTTGCCCTATTCCAACATTAGATACTATATCAATATTATTTGTGATGAGTAAATATAAGATAGCTTCATTTCTAGTAGGATCCTGTATAACCTGGGCCAGATAATGATCCCTGAGTGTACTCAAGAACCTGCTCCCCTTAGCTGAACTGCTGGTCTCATTTATCCAGTTTATTTCAGGGTAATTAAAATCTCCCATTATTAGAACTTGCCCATGCTTAGCTGCATTTCCAATCTGTAACAATAATTGTATTTCCTCACTTTCAGCTATATTTGGGGGTTTATAGCATACTCCTACTAATATTCTTTTGGAATTTGCTGCTCCGCTATTTAACTCTACCCACAAACATTCAACTTTATCACTAGGTCCACCATAAATATATTCTCTGACTATATCCTTAAATTCAGGCTTAACATACAGACAAATCCCTCCTCCTCGTTTACCATTGCCTTTATCTTTCCTAAATAGGTTATAACCATCCAGATTAACAGTCCAGTCATGAGATTCATCCCACCACGTATCGGTAATGCCTATTAAATCCCATTTTTCATTAATTGCTAATAATTCTAACTCTCCCATTTTTCCTGGCAAGCTTCTGGCATTAGCAAGCATACACCTTATGTTATGAGTCTGTAGTTCGGAAGTGCCTGCCACTGTACTTGAATTACTTAGTACTATCTCCCTATTGACTATACTACCCCTCCCCCATCTCCTCCCCTATGAGTTGTTAATTCATCCCTTATACCCTCTACACTTTCTACCCCATTACTTATATCTAGTCCCTCCCCCCACCTACTAGTTTAAAAACTCCTCCAGCCTTTCTACCATCCTATCCCATAGTACAAAAGCTCCCTCATCATTAAGGTGCAATCCATCCCTACTGTAGAGATTGTACCGAAGTGAGAAGTCAGCCCAGTGCTCTAAAAACCCAAACCCCTCCTTAGTGCACCACATCTTTAGCCACGCATTAACCTCTCTAATCTCCTTCTGCCTCCCTGGGCTAGCACGTGGCACTGGTAGTATCTCAGAAAATACTACCTTGGAGGTCCTTGCCTTCAGCTTATTACCTAGTTCTCTAAAATCATTCTTTAGGACACTCCATCTTCCACTAACTTTTTCATTGGTACCAATATGTACCAAGACCGCCGGTTCATTTCCTGCCCCTCCCAATAATTTGTCTACCCGATCCACAACATGACGAACCCGAGCACCCGGGAGACAGCAAATTGTTCGATTGCTGGGATCTGGGTGACAAATCACCCTGTCTACCTTCCTAATAATAGAGTCCCCTACAACCAAAACCTGTCTGTTGCTCTGCCTATTCTGCCCTCCCTCTCCTCCAGTAGAGCTGTTCGCCCGGTCGTTAGAGGGAACAGCTCTATCTGGCATTGCCATTGCTGAATGGACATCGCCAACAGTTTCACTCAATCCGGCAAATCTGTTGGTGTTTGCCAACTCAGAACTGGCCTGCCTCCTCCTGTTCCCCCTGCTTCCCCTTGTAACTGTAACCCAGCTGCCTCCCTGGACATTCTCACTATCCCCAGCTCCACCCTCCATGCTAGGCCCAGCTAAACTGTGCTCAGTGAGCACCAACCCCCTTTCCAGTGGAGCAATATCACTAAGTGCTGCAATTCTCCTCTCCAGATCTCCAATTTGAGCTTCCAGAGAGGCAACATGCTCACACCTCTCACAGAGGTATGGACCCTGGATCATCTGTTCCAGTATTGCATACATATGACAGGATGTACACTGAATAAGGTTGCCACTGGACTGACTCATAATTATTATTATTGTCTACAAAATTTAAGTGGGAAAAATAAAGAATGTAAATAATATATTTATATAAAGTTTTCCTCCTTTGCACTATAAATCTGTCCTCCCTTTTCTTTGAAGTCCCTCCTTTTATTTAAACTCCTAGGCTTTTACTAGAATTGCACTTGATACTGAAAATGTTTGCAAGCTCACAAGTTCCCCTTCTCCTGTTTATATTAACTTCTGCCTTCTCACTTGGCCACAATTAGTGCACTCTGCAATTTATCAGCCTTTACTTCTAAGGTAAATCCACTTGTAAACTGGCCCAAAACCAGCTCACAAACCTTTTTCTCTAGTTTAACAGTCAAGCCACACCCCTCTCACCTGGGCACAATTAGTGCACTCTGCAATTTATCAGCCTTTACTTGTAAGGTAAATCCACTTGTAAAAAGGCCCTAAACCAGCTCACAAACCTTTTATACAAGTTAAACAGTCAAGCCACACCCCTCTCACCTGGGCACAATTAGTGCACTCTGCAGTTTATCAGCCTTTACTTGTAAGGTAACTCCACTTGTAAACAGCAACATAAAGCTGCCTCGGTTCCCTCCTTCTTGTATAATTTAAATGCATGTTTCTTTTTCCTCATTATGATCTTTAAGTCATTGTTAAGCCACATGGGATATGATTTACTCCTATTCATTTTATTTCCACATGGTACATGCCGATGAGTATGTTTATTTGGTAAGGATTTGAATGTTGTCTATTTATTTTCAATATTTTTCCCTGTAAGTACTTTGTCCCAGTCTATATATAGTATTGCTGCCCTTAGCCCATTAAAGTTAGCCCTTGTCAAAATTTAGAGTTTTTGTTGGCCCCTTACAACTCTGTTTTTTGTATTCAATCTCAAATGATAACGTGTTGTGATCACTGTTCCCCAAGGGTTCCCCTATTTTAACATTTGATATTATATCCATATTACTTGTGATGACTAAATCCAAGATGGCCCCATTTCTAGTAGATTCTTGTATTACCTGGGCCAGATAATGATCCCCGAGTGTACTCAAGAACCTGCTCCCCTTAGCTGAGCTGCTGGTCTCATTTATCCAGTTTATTTCAGGGTAATTAAAGTCTCCTATTATTAGAACTTGCCCATGCTTAGCTGCATTTCCAATCTATCACAATAATTGTATTTCCTCACTTTCAGCTATATTTGGAGGTTTATAGCATACTCCCACCAATATGCATTTAGAATGAGCTCCTCCACTATTTAGCTCAACCCACAAAGATTCAATGATGCCGTTAGTGCCAGCATAAATATCTTCTCTGACTATAAACTTAAAATCAGGCTTAACATACAGACAGATCCCTCCTCCCCTTTGACCATTTCCCCTATCTTTCCTAAATACGTTATAACCATCCAGATTAACAGTCCAGTCATGAGATTCATCCCACCATGTTTCAGTAATGCCTATAAAACCCCATTTTTCTTGTACTGCTAATAATTCTAGCCCGTCCATTTTCCCAGGCAAACTTCTTGTGTTAGCAAGCATAAACTTTATGTTGCTATGGCTCTGCTGTTGTGAAGTGCTTGCCACTGTATTTCAGCCCTTTATTAATACCTCCCTACTGTCTATTGTAACCCTCCCCCCTTCTCCTCCCCCATGGGTAACTAATTTATCCCTTTCCCTCTCTACCCTATTTACCCCAATACTTCTATATAGTCCCTCCGCCCCACTTACAAGTTTAAAAACTCCCCCAGCCGTTCTACCATCCTATCCCCTAGCACATACATGTCACTATACATGAATCCCATTTTCATAGTTAAAGTTTGTATTTTTTGTTTTAGCATGGAAGGGTGAATGATGCCGATGCTTTGAATGTGCAAGCTAATGTTGGATGTTAGCGTCTGACGTCAGAACCGAACAATGTAAACAGTGTTTCCATGCACATAACAAATAAAAAAAACATACAGGGCAAAAGGAAAAGAGTCAATGGAGATCTATTTCTCCCTGTTTGGAAAAAGTTAATGGGGAAAGCGAAGTTCCTTAAGAGATGGGGTGCAAGACAATCTCATCTGCCTTCTGAGGAATCTGTATGTGGACTGAACATGGGACTACCTACTGGATTACGATATGGAAAGTAGTGGGGCAAGATTATATATTGTCACCTTATTTATTCAACTTATTTGTGGAATACATTGTGAGTAAGGCTAGGCTGGCTGAATCCAAAGCGGGAATTAATATTTCTTGGAGTAATATCAGCAACCTCAGATGCAGGGATTATACTTATCTAGTGGATGAAAATGAGGAGGAACTAACGGACCTAAAAGAAGAGAGTGTAAAAGCTGGCCTGCTGCTCAACGTTACAAATATGAAGATCATGGCAAACGGCAATCTCTGTTCCTGGCAAATAGATGGGGAAGAAGTGTCTGCCCTTGTGACAGATTTTATTTTCCTAGGATCCAAGATCTCTTCAGAGGATGAATATAGCCATGAAATTTAAAGGTATTTGCTTGTGGGGAGGAAAGCTATGGCAAGCTTGGGCAAGCTGTTAAAAAAGTAAATTTATTACACTATCAAAAAATGTTGACATAGTTAAATCTATGGTATTCCCAGTAGTATTTGATAGCCGGACCATAAAGAAGGCTGAGTGCCATAACATTTATGCCTTTCAATTGTGGTGTTGGAAAAAAACTGCTTAGAGCCCTTTGGACTGCAATAATATCTGGTAAGTCAATACTACAGGAAATAAAGCCAAGCTATTCATTGGAGTGTTTGATCATGAGGCTGAAGCTCAAATATTCTGGCCATTTCATAAGAAGACAGGATTCCCTAGAGACGACTGTGAATATGGAAAACATTGAAGGAACATAAAGATGGGACGGCAGAGGTGGAGATTAATAGATGAGATCATTGACACAATGAATATGCTATTGAGGGAGCTCAGATGGGCAGTGGGTGATAGATATGCCTGGTGTGCTGTGGCAAATAGGGTCACATAGTGTCAGAAATTAGTAAATGACAAACAACATATACAGTGAGGATTTCTGGAAGGATTATCATTATTGTTCTTAACTCCTCTGCAGTCTCAGATCACTATGACTATCTCCTCTGCAGTCTCACATCACTATGACTATCTGCCTTGCAGTCTCATGTCACTATGACTATCTCCTCTGCAGGCTCACATCACTATGAATATCTCCTCTGCACTCTCACATTACTATGACTATCTCCTCTGCAGTCTCACATCACTATAACTATCTCATTTGCACTCTCACATCACTATGACTATATCATCTGCACTCTCACATCACTATGACTATCTGCCTTGCAGTCTCATGTCACTATGACTATCTCCTCTGCAGGCTCACATTACTATGAATATCTCCTCTGCAGTCTCACATCACTATGACTATCTCCTCTGCACTCTCACATTACTATGACTATCTCCTCTGCAGTCTCACATCACTATGACTATCTCATCTGCACTCTCACATCACTATGGCTATCTCCTCTGCAGTCTCATGTCACTATGACTATCTCCTCTGCAGTCTCATGTCACTATGACTATCTCCTCTGCAGTCTCAAATCACTATGACTATCTCCCTGCACTCTAACATCACTATGACTATCTCCTCTGCAGTCTCATGTCACTATGACTATCTCATCTGCAGTCTCACATCACTATGACTATCTCATCTGCACTCTCACATTACTATGACTATCTCCTCTGCAGTCTCACATCACTATGACTATCTACTCAGCAGTCTCGCATCACTATGACTATCTCCTCTGCACTCTCACATTACTATGACTATCTCCTCTGCAGTCTCACATCACTATGACTATCTCCCTGGAGTCTCATGTCACTATGACTATCTCCTCTGCACTCTCACATCACTATGACTATCTCCTCTGCATTCTCATGTCACTATGACTATCTCCCTGCACTCTCACATCACTATGACTATCTCCTCTGCAGTCTCATGTCACTATGACTATCTCCTCTGCACTCTCACATTACTATGACTATCTCCTCTGCAGTCTCACATCACTATGACTATCTCCCTGGAGTCTCATGTCACTATGACTATCTCCTCTGCAGTCTCACATCACTATGACTATCTCCTCTGCACTCTCACATTACTATGACTATCTCCTCTGCAGTCTCACATCACTATGACTATCTCCCTGGAGTCTCATGTCACTATGACAATCTCCCTGCACTCTCACATCACTATGACTATCTCATCTGCACTCTCACATCACTATGACTATCTCCCTGGAGTCTCATGTCACTATGACTATCTCATCTGCAGTCTCACATCACTGTGACTATCTCCTCAGCAGTCTCACTTCTCTATGACTATCTCCTCAGCAGTCTCACATCACTATGACTATCTCCTCTGCACTCTCACATTACTATGACTATCTCCTCTGCAGTCTCACATCACTATGACTATCTCCCTGGAGTCTCATGTCACTATGACTATCTCCTCTGCAGTCTCACATCACTATGACTATCTCCTCTGCACTCTCACATTACTATGACTATCTCCTCTGCAGTCTCACATCACTATGACTATCTCCTCTGCAGTCTCATGTCACTATGACTATCTCCTCTGCAGTCTCAAATCACTATGACTATCTCCCTGCACTCTAACATCACTATGACTATCTCCTCTGCAGTCTCATGTCACTATGACTATCTCATCTGCAGTCTCACATCACTATGACTATCTCCTCAGCAGTCTCACTTCTCTATGACTATCTCCTCAGCAGTCTCACATCACTATGACTATCTCCTCTGCACTCTCACATCACTATGACTATCTCCTCTGCACTCTCACATTACTATAACTATCTCCTCTGCAGTCTCACATCACTATGACTATCTCCCTGGAGTCTCATGTCACTATGACTATCTCCTCTGCACTCTCACATCAATATGACTATCTCCTCTCCATTCTCATGTCACTATGACTATCTCCCTGCACTCTCACATCACTATGACTATCTCCTCTGCAGTCTCATGTCACTATGACTATCTCCTCTGCACTCTCACATTACTATGACTATCTCCTCTGCAGTCTCACATCACTATGACTATCTCCCTGGAGTCTCATGTCACTATGACTATCTCCTCTGAAGTCTCACATCACTATGACTATCTCCTCTGCACTCTCACATTACTATGACTATCTCCTCTGCAGTCTCACATCACTATGACTATCTCCCTGGAGTCTCATGTCACTATGACAATCTCCCTGCACTCTCACATCACTATGACTATCTCCTCTGCAGTCTCATGTCAATATGACTATCTCCTCTGCAGTCTCAAATCACTATGACTATCTCCCTGCAATCTCACATCACTATGACTATCTCCTCTGCAGTCTCACATCACTATGATTATCTCCTCTGCACTCTCACATCACTATGACTATCTCATCTGCACTCTCACATCACTGTAACTATCTCTTCTGCACTCTCTCTTCTCTATGACTATCTCCTCTGCACTCTCACATCACTATGACTATCTCCTCTGCATTCTCATGTCACTATGACTATCTCCCTGCACTCTCACATCACTATGACTATCTCCTCTGCAGTCTCATGTCACTATGACTATCTCCTCTGCAGTCTCAAATCACTATGACTATCTCCTCTGCAGTCTCAAATCACTATGACTATCTCCCTGCAATCTCACATCACTATGACTATCTCCTCTGCAGTCTCACATCACTATGATTATCTCCTCTGCACTCTCACATCAGTATGACTATCTCATCTGCACTCTCACATCACTATGACTATCTCTTCTGCACTATCTCTTCTCTATGACTATCTCCTCTGCACTCTCACATCACTATGACTATCTCCTCTGCATTCTCATGTCACTATGACTATCTCCCTGCACTCTCACATCACTATGACTATCTCCTCTGCAGTCTCATGTCACTATGACTATCTCCTCTGCAGTCTCAAATCACTATGACTATCTCCCTGAAATCTCACATCACTATGACTATCTCCTCTGCAGTCCCATGTCACTATGACTATCTCCTCTGCAGTCTCACATCACTATGATTATCTCCTCTGCAGTCTCACATCACTATGACTATCTTCTCTGCACTCTCACATCACTATGACTATCTCCTCTGCAGTTTTATGTCACTATGACTATCTCCTATGCACTCTCACATCACTATGACTATCTCCTCTGCACTCTCACATCACTATGACTATTTCTTCTGCACTCTCTCTTCTCTATGACTATCTCCTCTGCACTCTCACATCACTATGACTATCTCCTCTGCAGTTTTATGTCACTATGACTATCTCCTATGCAGTCTCACATCACTATGACTATCTCCTCTGCAGTCTCATGTCACTATGACTATCTCCTCTGCAGTCTCATGCCACTATGACTATCTCCTCTGCAGTCTCAAATCACTATCACTATCTTCCTGCACTCTCACATCACTATGACTATCTCCTCTGCAGTCTCATGTCACTATGACTATCTCATCTGCAGTCTCACATCACTATGACTATCTCCTCAGCAGTCTCACTTCTCTATGACTATCTCCTCTGCACTCTCACATCACTATGACTATCTCCTCTGCACTCTCACATTACTATGACTATCTCCTCTGCAGTCTCACATCACTATGACTATCTCCCTGGAGTCTCATGTCACTATGACTATCTCCTCTGCAGTCTCACATCACTATGACTATCTCCTCTGCACTCTCACATCACTATGACTATCTCCTCTGCAGTCTCACATCACTATGACTATCTCCTCTGCAGTCTCATGTCACTATGACTATCTCCTCTGCAGTCTCATATCACTATGACTATCTCCCTGCAGTCTCACATCACTATGACTATCTCCTCTGCAGTCTCATGTCACTATGACTATCTCATCTGCAGTCTCACATCACTATGACTATCTCCTCAGCAGTCTCACTTCTCTATGACTATCTCCTCAGCAGTCTCACATCACTATGACTATCTCCTCTGCACTCTCACATCACTATGACTATCTCCTCTGCACTCTCACATTACTATGACTATCTCCTCTGCAGTCTCACATCACTATGACTATCTCCCTGCAGTCTCATGTCACTATGACTATCTCCTCTGCACTCTCACATCAATATGACTATCTCCTCTCCATTCTCATGTCACTATGACTATCTCCCTGCACTCTCACATCACTATGACTATCTCCTCTGCAGTCTCATGTCACTATGACTATCTCCTCTGCACTCTCACATTACTATGACTATCTCCTCTGCAGTCTCACATCACTATGACTATCTCCCTGCAGTCTCATGTCACTATGACTATCTCCTCTGCAGTCTCACATCACTATGACTATCTCCTCTGCACTCTCACATCACTATGACTATCTCCTCTGCAGTCTCACATCACTATGACTATCTCCCTGCAGTCTCATGTCACTATGACTATCTCCCTGCACTCTCACATCACTATGACTATCTCCTCTGCAGTCTCATGTCAATATGACTATCTCCTCTGCAGTCTCAAATCACTATGACTATCTCCCTGCAATCTCACATCACTATGACTATCTCCTTTGCAGTCTCACATCACTATGATTATCTCCTCTGCACTCTCACATCACTATGACTATCTCATCTGCACTCTCACATCACTATAACTATCTCTTCTGCACTCTCTCTTCTCTATGACTATCTCCTCTGCACTCTCACATCACTATGACTATCTCCTCTGCATTCTCATGTCACTATGACTATCTCCCTGCACTCTCACATCACTATGACTATCTCCTCTGCAGTCTCATGTCACTATGACTATCTCCTCTGCAGTCTCAAATCACTATGACTATCTCCCTGCAATCTCACATCACTATGACTATCTCCTCTGCAGTCCCATGTCACTATGACTATCTCCTCTGCAGTCTCACATCACTATGATTATCTCCTCTGCACTCTCACATCAGTATGACTATCTCATCTGCACTCTCACATCACTATGACTATCTCTTCTGCACTATCTCTTCTCTATGACTATCTCCTCTGCACTCTCACATCACTATGACTATCTCCTCTGCATTCTCATGTCACTATGACTATCTCCCTGCACTCTCACATCACTATGACTATCTCCTCTGCAGTCTCATGTCACTATGACTATCTCCTCTGCAGTCTCAAATCACTATGACTATCTCCCTGAAATCTCACATCACTATGACTATCTCCTCTGCAGTCCCATGTCACTATGACTATCTCCTCTGCAGTCTCAAATCACTATGACTATCTCCCTGCAATCTCACATCACTATGACTATCTCCTCTGCAGTCCCATGTCACTATGACTATCTCCTCTGCAGTCTCACATCACTATGATTATCTCCGCTGCACTCTCACATCACTATGACTATCTCCTCTACAGTCTCATGTCACTATGACTATCTCATCTGCAGTCTCACATCACTGTGACTATCTCCTCAGCAGTCTCACTTCTCTATGACTATCTCCTCAGCAGTCTCACATCACTATGACTATCTCCTCTGCACTCTCACATTACTATGACTATCTCCTCTGCAGTCTCACATCACTATGACTATCTCCCTGGAGTCTCATGTCACTATGACTATCTCCTCTGCACTCTCACATCACTATCACTATCTCCTCTGCATTCTCATGTCACTATGACTATCTCCCTGCACTCTCACATCACTATGACTATCTCCTCTGCAGTCTCATGTCACAATGACTATCTCCTCTGCAGTCTCAAATCACTATGACTAACTCCTCTGCAGTCCCATGTCACTATGACTATCTCCTCTGCAGTCTCACATCACTATGACTATCTCATCTGCACTCTCACATCACTATGACTATCTCTTCTGCACTCTCTCTTCTCTATGACTAGCTCCTCTGCACTCTCACATCACTATGACTATCTCCTCTGCATTCTCATGTCACTATGACTATCTCCCTGCACTCTCACATCACTATGACTATCTCCTCTGCAGTCTCATGTCACTATGACTATCTCCTCTGCAGTCTCAAATCACTATGACTATCTCCCTGCAGTCTCACATCACTATGACTATCTCCTCTGCAGTCCCATGTCACTATGACTATCTCCTCTGCAGTCTCACATCACTATGATTATCTCCGCTGCACTCTCACATCACTATGACTATCTCATCTGCACTCTCACATCACTATGACTATCTCTTCTGCACTCTCTCTTCTCTATAACTATCTCCTCTGCACTCTCACATCACTATGACTATCTCCTCTGCAGTTTTATGTCACTATGACTATCTCCTCTGCAGTCTCACATCACTATGACTATCTCCTCTGCACTCTCACATCACTATGACTATCTCCCTGCAGTCTCATGTCACTATGACTATCTCCCTGCAGTCTCATGTCACTATATTTACATCCTCTGATCCCCAGAGGCTCTGAGGTCAGCACTGGTCACTCACTAGTTAATATACAGAAATAACAAGGCTGATGTCATAGGGTTTGTGATGTCACCAACATTCTACTGACTCCAAGCCCACAGAGGCTGCTGTCGCCATTAGTCGGTCTCCCTCAGTCAGTAGTAACCAGTACTGATACTTTATTGGGTCAAGTTGGGATTCCTGAAGGAATGTGATAAAGTGCTGGATGATGACAAGTCTGGAGGTGAGTTTGAAGGGTTAAAGGTTTTATAGTTATATAATTATAGTGTGTGGTGCTGATGTATATGCCATTCTTACATACACAGCTCCCCCACACACTACATATATATATATATATATACACACACACATTCTACACATGTATATATATATACTAGCGACTTGCCCGTCAAAAAATGACGGCAATGAGATGTGTATGTTTGGAAAGTTGTTTAGTTATTAATATACGTATTTGACACTTGTATGATTTTAGTTATGATGAAATAAGTAGTATTGTGATATTAAACATGTTTATTTTTGTAAAATGTTCTCTTGGTGAACAGTAACTGTTAAAGCATTTGTATTAAAAGTATTAACATTTGAATGTAAGAACAGTTGAACTTTAAATTAATAAGTATTGTAAACTTAAAGTAATGTTTTTTTAACTCAAGAATTGTTAATTTAAATATACATTGAATCCAGAGGAAGGCAAACAGTAAAAACCCTCCTTGAAACGTAACGAATTGTATCAGAGAGGGAAAAAAAATTAATTCCCTCCTGACCCCATGAACTGGCGATCAGATTACTCCCTGGATTAATGTTTAACATAACAGACAATATTTACATTGTGACTTAAAACGTGGTTGAGCTCTTAACATGAACTTTGTAATATGTTGAAGTAAAGAACTTGAAAGTTTATTTTTTGAAACTTGAACTTTCTTATCAGTCTAAGTAATGAACTTGAAAATATTTTTTTCAAACTTGTAACATTAGAAACAGTAACATAGTTAATTAAAATTTTAACATAATTTGTAAAAATAATGCAAGGCAAGTGTTTTCTGAGGCTAATCATCCATAAACAGTACTTCCATTAATTATGACTGAATTGTTTATTGTTTTGTATTTTTCAATGCTTTTAAATTTGTTTTGCATGGGTTTTATTTCTTTAATGAAAAGTTATAATACTTCATAGTAGACAATGTTTTTAGTAAACATAAGTCCATTTTCTAATTAATCACCTTGACTTTCATTCTTTTCAATGTAAACTTTAATAGCTTGTGGATTTCTGCACCGTGATAACGCAATGTACAATTGGCCATGTGCAAATACTGGTTCTTGTAAGAAAATACCCACAGATTTGAATGTGTGTCCTTGTGATTTATTAATGGTCATGGCACATGCCATAATGATGGGAAATTGTCTTCTTTGAAGTATAAAAGGGAGACTACTTTCACTTGGTGCTAAACCTATTCTTGGTATGAAAACTCTCTCTCCTTTATGGGTACCAGTTAAAATTTCAGCATCTATGAAATGGTCCTTTAATTGTTGAACAATTAATCTTGTCCCATTGCATAGGCCTTTTTGGGGGTTCATATTTCGCAGTAACATGACAATTGCACCTTTCTTTAGCTGCAAAATATGTGGTGGCATTCCAGAAGGAGTTAGTGAGTTTATGAATTCAGTGGAAAAGTTTGCCTGACTTTCATTGTCATCAGCAAGTACAGAATCAGCACTGTGATAATTTCTTTGTGGTGCATTAATTTTTTTAAAGATTTAATTATTGAGGATTAATGCATCCTTATTTTTACACGTTAGTGTGACTTGGTTGGAAAGGTCTGAATATTCCTGGTTATTTATGCTACCTTCAAATATAGCCGATATAATATCTTGGTGACAAATCATATGAGGTGGGATCTGCACAGTGTCATTAGGTAAATGTGGTATTTTTTCTTTTCTGCCTTCTCCACTTTTAATAAGCCAATCATTGAAATCAGTTTGGCCTTCTGATCTCATGTTTTGTTGCAGTTGAAGATGGGTAAAATGTTTCCATAGTGTGCTTGACTTTATACAGGTTTCGATAATGTCAGTTCGATTTCCGTGTACAACGACAGGTAATGTTTGTCTAAAATAGCCACCTAACAACATTACCTTTCCACCAAATGGAAAAGTATTATCCATGACTTCACGAAGCAAACGGTCAAAATATTGGAGGGCATAGCATGACATCATTGTGGCCTCATCTATTATAATTAATTTACTTTTTTTCAATTTCTCTGTTTGTAATGATGTCATGCGAATATCTGACACAGAAGTTTCTAAAATAGGCACTGGCAGTTTAAAGCAACTATGTACAGTTCTTCCACCTTCTAACAACAGTGCAGCAATTCCAGTAGTGGCAAACGGCAGTGCTATTTGACCTTGTACTCGTACAGAACTCATTAATAAATTATATAGATACGTTTTTCCTGATCCGCCAGGACTTTGACCCTGCAACTCACAGTCAGCAGACACATTCCAGCCAATAGGCATCATACCCTGCCTTCCAGACCCTTTAACCTCATGGACAGCAGACATTTTGGAATCATAACTAACTTGCAGTCTTACTGAGAGGAGGCTGAGTGTAGGTGATACTGCATCAATAGGGAAAACCATAGCTAGGCTACTGTACACAGTGTGCAATACAGTCCTGAAGGACTCTTTTGATCTCTGCTGCAAGGACGCCCCTGTGTCTCTTCCCCCCTTTATCATCATCCTCCCCTCACCTTAGCACCTAACCCTAACACCCCTCACACTTATCCCTAAAACCTAACACCCCTCACACTTATTCCTAACATGCCTCACCCTAACACCCCTTACACTTATCCTTAACACCCCTCACCCTAACACCTAACCCTAACACCCCTCACACTTATCCCTAACATCCCTTACCCTAACCCTAACACCCCTGACACTTATCCCTAACACCTAACCCTAACATCCCTCACACTTATCCCTAACACCCCTCACCCTAACCCTAACACCCCTCACACTTATCCCTAACACCTAACCCTAACATCCCTCACCCTAACACCTAACCCTAACACCCCTCACACTTATCCCTAGCTGATAGTCTTTTGCTTGCAATTCTTTTGCGTTCTTTTTCTCGTCGAATTTCCTTCTGCTCCGGTGTCTACTGGCTGTCTGCTCTCTGTCGTCGTTCTCTAGCTTGCCGTCTTATCTTTTCCATTTTACTCTCGTTATCAGTCATGTTAATCTGTAAAAAATAATAATGTATGATTAGTTTATTTTGAGATGTTAAGTTTGTTTTTAAAAACATTTCTTATCAACAGTTTGTTTTTATGTGATTCTAGTTGATTGTAGCGGTACTTTCTTCGTATTGTTAAATAAGTGTTTTTTATTTTTTTGCTTTTACTTTCTGTCGTAGGTTGTAATTTTTGCCTTACATGCATAGCACACTCAAGGTAATTACACTATAGTTTCTTGTAGATATAGTAGGTGTATTTTTTTGGTTTGTTAATTTTTTCTTTGTTGTACTTTTGGCTTATAGGGATAGTAGAGGGCAGAAATTA
Organism: Discoglossus pictus; assembly: GCA_027410445.1. Classification (NCBI taxonomy): domain Eukaryota; kingdom Metazoa; phylum Chordata; class Amphibia; order Anura; family Alytidae; genus Discoglossus; species Discoglossus pictus. The sequence continues at coordinate 4,176,455 of CM050173.1, forward strand.
GTCTTTGTAATTTATCGTACAGGGGATTGTTATAATAGTATTTTTATATTTTATTTAAAGGCTTATATGTTGGGGCTCTGAAAATGTTTCTATTGTTGTTTTTTGGGTGTTAGTACTATATGTAGTACTATTGTATTTTATGTGTGTGGTTAGGTTTTATACTTAATATTGTACATTAGGACTGGTAATTTAGAATGCCAAATTTTATTGAGTATGATTATCTCCTCTGCACTCTCACATCACTATGACTATCTCATCTGCACTCTCACATCACTGTAACTATCTCTTCTGCACTCTCTCTTCTCTATGACTATCTCCTCTGCACTCTCACATCACTATGACTATCTCCTCTGCATTCTCATGTCACTATGACTATCTCCCTGCACTCTCACATCACTATGACTATCTCCTCTGCAGTCTCATGTCACTATGACTATCTCCTCTGCAGTCTCAAATCACTATGACTATCTCCTCTGCAGTCTCAAATCACTATGACTATCTCCCTGCAATCTCACATCACTATGACTATCTCCTCTGCAGTCTCACATCACTATGATTATCTCCTCTGCACTCTCACATCAGTATGACTATCTCATCTGCACTCTCACATCACTATGACTATCTCTTCTGCACTATCTCTTCTCTATGACTATCTCCTCTGCACTCTCACATCACTATGACTATCTCCTCTGCATTCTCATGTCACTATGACTATCTCCCTGCACTCTCACATCACTATGACTATCTCCTCTGCAGTCTCATGTCACTATGACTATCTCCTCTGCAGTCTCAAATCACTATGACTATCTCCCTGAAATCTCACATCACTATGACTATCTCCTCTGCAGTCCCATGTCACTATGACTATCTCCTCTGCAGTCTCACATCACTATGATTATCTCCTCTGCACTCTCAAATCACTATGACTATCTCATCTGCACTCTCACATCACTATGACTATCTCTTCTGCACTATCTCTTTTCTATGACTATCTTCTCTGCACTCTCACATCACTATGACTATCTCCTCTGCAGTTTTATGTCACTATGACTATCTCCTATGCACTCTCACATCACTATGACTATCTCCTCTGCACTCTCACATCACTATGACTATTTCTTCTGCACTCTCTCTTCTCTATGACTATCTCCTCTGCACTCTCACATCACTATGACTATCTCCTCTGCAGTTTTATGTCACTATGACTATCTCCTATGCAGTCTCACATCACTATGACTATCTCCTCTGCAGTCTCATGTCACTATGACTATCTCCTCTGCAGTCTCATGCCACTATGACTATCTCCTCTGCAGTCTCAAATCACTATCACTATCTTCCTGCACTCTCACATCACTATGACTATCTCCTCTGCAGTCTCATGTCACTATGACTATCTCATCTGCAGTCTCACATCACTATGACTATCTCCTCAGCAGTCTCACTTCTCTATGACTATCTCCTCTGCACTCTCACATCACTATGACTATCTCCTCTGCACTCTCACATTACTATGACTATCTCCTCTGCAGTCTCACATCACTATGACTATCTCCCTGGAGTCTCATGTCACTATGACTATCTCCTCTGCAGTCTCACATCACTATGACTATCTCCTCTGCACTCTCACATTACTATGACTATCTCCTCTGCAGTCTCACATCACTATGACTATCTCCTCTGCAGTCTCATGTCACTATGACTATCTCCTCTGCAGTCTCAAATCACTATGACTATCTCCCTGCACTCTAACATCACTATGACTATCTCCTCTGCAGTCTCATGTCACTATGACTATCTCATCTGCAGTCTCACATCACTATGACTATCTCCTCAGCAGTCTCACTTCTCTATGACTATCTCCTCAGCAGTCTCACATCACTATGACTATCTCCTCTGCACTCTCACATCACTATGACTATCTCCTCTGCACTCTCACATTACTATGACTATCTCCTCTGCAGTCTCACATCACTATGACTATCTCCCTGGAGTCTCATGTCACTATGACTATCTCCTCTGCACTCTCACATCAATATGACTATCTCCTCTCCAGTCTCATGTCACTATGACTATCTCCCTGCACTCTCACATCACTATGACTATCTCCTCTGCAGTCTCATGTCACTATGACTATCTCCTCTGCACTCTCACATTACTATGACTATCTCCTCTGCAGTCTCACATCACTATGACTATCTCCCTGCAGTCTCATGTCACTATGACTATCTCCTCTGCAGTCTCACATCACTATGACTATCTCCTCTGCACTCTCACATCACTATGACTATCTCCTCTGCAGTCTCACATCACTATGACTATCTCCCTGCAGTCTCATGTCACTATGACAATCTCCCTGCACTCTCACATCACTATGACTATCTCCTCTGCAGTCTCATGTCACTATGACTATCTCCTCTGCAGTCTCAAATCACTATGACTATCTCCCTGCAATCTCACATCACTATGACTATCTCCTCTGCAGTCTCACATCACTATGATTATCTCCTCTGCACTCTCACATCACTATGACTATCTCATCTGCACTCTCACATCACTATAACTATCTCTTCTGCACTCTCTCTTCTCTATGACTATCTCCTCTGCACTCTCACATCACTATGACTATCTCCTCTGCATTCTCATGTCACTATGACTATCTCCCTGCACTCTCACATCACTATGACTATCTCCTCTGCAGTCTCATGTCACTATGACTATCTCCTCTGCAGTCTCAAATCACTATGACTATCTCCCTGCAATCTCACATCACTATGACTATCTCCTCTGCAGTCCCATGTCACTATGACTATCTCCTCTGCAGTCTCACATCACTATGATTATCTCCTCTGCACTCTCACATCAGTATGACTATCTCATCTGCACTCTCACATCACTATGACTATCTCTTCTGCACTATCTCTTCTCTATGACTATCTCCTCTGCACTCTCACATCACTATGACTATCTCCTCTGCATTCTCATGTCACTATGACTATCTCCCTGCACTCTCACATCACTATGACTATCTCCTCTGCAGTCTCATGTCACTATGACTATCTCCTCTGCAGTCTCAAATCACTATGACTATCTCCCTGAAATCTCACATCACTATGACTATCTCCTCTGCAGTCCCATGTCACTATGACTATCTCCTCTGCAGTCTCACATCACTATGATTATCTCCTCTGCACTCTCAAATCACTATGACTATCTCATCTGCACTCTCACATCACTATGACTATCTCTTCTGCACTATCTCTTTTCTATGACTATCTTCTCTGCACTCTCACATCACTATGACTATCTCCTCTGCAGTTTTATGTCACTATGACTATCTCCTATGCACTCTCACATCACTATGACTATCTCCTCTGCACTCTCACATCACTATGACTATTTCTTCTGCACTCTCTCTTCTCTATGACTATCTCCTCTGCACTCTCACATCACTATGACTATCTCCTCTGCAGTTTTATGTCACTATGACTATCTCCTATGCAGTCTCACATCACTATGACTATCTCCTCTGCAGTCTCATGTCACTATGACTATCTCCTCTGCAGTCTCATGCCACTATGACTATCTCCTCTGCAGTCTCAAATCACTATCACTATCTTCCTGCACTCTCACATCACTATGACTATCTCCTCTGCAGTCTCATGTCACTATGACTATCTCATCTGCAGTCTCACATCACTATGACTATCTCCTCAGCAGTCTCACTTCTCTATGACTATCTCCTCAGCAGTCTCACATCACTATGACTATCTCCTCTGCACTCTCACATCACTATGACTATCTCCTCTGCAGTCCCATGTCACTATGACTATCTCCTCTGCAGTCTCCCATCACTATGACTTTCTCATCTGCACTTTCACATCACTATGACTATCTCTTCTGCACTCTCTCTTCTCTATGACTATCTCCTCTGCACTCTCACATCACTATGACTATCTCCTCTGCATTCTCATGTCACTATGACTATCTCCCTGCACTCTCACATCACTATGACTATCTCCTCTGCAGTCTCATGTCACTATGACTATCTCCTCTGCAGTCTCAAATCACTATGACTATCTCCCTGCAATCTCACATCACTATGACTATCTCCTCTGCAGTCCCATGTCACTATGACTATCTCCTCTGCAGTCTCACATCACTATGATTATCTCCGCTGCACTCTCACATCACTATGACTATCTCCTCTACAGTCTCATGTCACTATGACTATCTCATCTGCAGTCTCACATCACTGTGACTATCTCCTCAGCAGTCTCACTTCTCTATGACTATCTCCTCAGCAGTCTCACATCACTATGACTATCTCCTCTGCACTCTCACATTACTATGACTATCTCCTCTGCAGTCTCACATCACTATGACTATCTCCCTGGAGTCTCATGTCACTATGACTATCTCCTCTGCACTCTCACATCACTATCACTATCTCCTCTGCATTCTCATGTCACTATGACTATCTCCCTGCACTCTCACATCACTATGACTATCTCCTCTGCAGTCTCATGTCACAATGACTATCTCCTCTGCAGTCTCAAATCACTATGACTAACTCCTCTGCAGTCCCATGTCACTATGACTATCTCCTCTGCAGTCTCACATCACTATGACTATCTCATCTGCACTCTCACATCACTATGACTATCTCTTCTGCACTCTCTCTTCTCTATGACTAGCTCCTCTGCACTCTCACATCACTATGACTATCTCCTCTGCATTCTCATGTCACTATGACTATCTCCCTGCACTCTCACATCACTATGACTATCTCCTCTGCAGTCTCATGTCACTATGACTATCTCCTCTGCAGTCTCATATCACTATGACTATCTCCCTGCACTCTCACATCACTATGACTATCTCCTCTGCAGTCCCATGTCACTATGACTATCTCCTCTGCAGTCTCACATCACTATGATTATCTCCGCTGCACTCTCACATCACTATGACTATCTCATCTGCACTCTCACATCACTATGACTATCTCTTCTGCACTCTCTCTTCTCTATGACTATCTCCTCTGCACTCTCACATCACTATGACTATCTCCTCTGCACTCTTTTATGTCACTATGACTATCTTCTCTGCAGTCTCACATCACTATGACTATCTCCTCTGCACTCTCACATCACTATGACTATCTCCCTGCAGTCTCATGTCACTATGACTATCTCCCTGCAGTCTCATGTCACTATATTTACATCCTCTGATCCCCAGATGCTCTGAGGTCAGCACTGGTCACTCACTAGTTAATATACAGAAATAACAAGGCTGATGTCATAGGGTTTGTGATGTCACCAACATTCTACTGACTCCAAGCCCACAGAGGCTGCTGTCGCCATTAGTCGGTCTCCCTCAGTCAGTAGTAACCAGTACTGATACTTTATTGGGTCAAGTTGGGATTCCTGAAGGAATGTGATAAAGTGCTGGATGATGACAAGTCTGGAGGTGAGTTTGAAGGGTTAAAGGTTTTATAGTTATATAATTATAGTGTGTGGTGCTGATGTATATGCCATTCTTACATACACAGCTCCCCCACACACTACATATATATATATATATATACACACACACATTCTACACATGTATATATATATACTAGCGACTTGCCCGTCAAAAAATGACGGCAATGAGATGTGTATGTTTGGAAAGTTGTTTAGTTATTAATATACGTATTTGACACTTGTATGATTTTAGTTATGATGAAATAAGTAGTATTGTGATATTAAACATGTTTATTTTTGTAAAATGTTCTCTTGGTGAACAGTAACTGTTAAAGCATTTGTATTAAAAGTATTAACATTTGAATGTAAGAACAGTTGAACTTTAAATTAATAAGTATTGTAAACTTAAAGTAATGTTTTTTTAACTCAAGAATTGTTAATTTAAATATACATTGAATCCAGAGGAAGGCAAACAGTAAAAACCCTCCTTGAAACGTAACGAATTGTATCAGAGAGGGAAAAAAAATTAATTCCCTCCTGACCCCATGAACTGGCGATCAGATTACTCCCTGGATTAATGTTTAACATAACAGACAATATTTACATTGTGACTTAAAACGTGGTTGAGCTCTTAACATGAACTTTGTAATATGTTGAAGTAAAGAACTTGAAAGTTTATTTTTTGAAACTTGAACTTTCTTATCAGTCTAAGTAATGAACTTGAAAATATTTTTTTCAAACTTGTAACATTAGAAACAGTAACATAGTTAATTAAAATTTTAACATAATTTGTAAAAATAATGCAAGGCAAGTGTTTTCTGAGGCTAATCATCCATAAACAGTACTTCCATTAATTATGACTGAATTGTTTATTGTTTTGTATTTTTCAATGCTTTTAAATTTGTTTTGCATGGGTTTTATTTCTTTAATGAAAAGTTATAATACTTCATAGTAGACAATGTTTTTAGTAAACATAAGTCCATTTTCTAATTAATCACCTTGACTTTCATTCTTTTCAATGTAAACTTTAATAGCTTGTGGATTTCTGCACCGTGATAACGCAATGTACAATTGGCCATGTGCAAATACTGGTTCTTGTAAGAAAATACCCACAGATTTGAATGTGTGTCCTTGTGATTTATTAATGGTCATGGCACATGCCATAATGATGGGAAATTGTCTTCTTTGAAGTATAAAAGGGAGACTACTTTCACTTGGTGCTAAACCTATTCTTGGTATGAAAACTCTCTCTCCTTTATGGGTACCAGTTAAAATTTCAGCATCTATGAAATGGTCCTTTAATTGTTGAACAATTAATCTTGTCCCATTGCATAGGCCTTTTTGGGGGTTCATATTTCGCAGTAACATGACAATTGCACCTTTCTTTAGCTGCAAAATATGTGGTGGCATTCCAGAAGGAGTTAGTGAGTTTATGAATTCAGTGGAAAAGTTTGCCTGACTTTCATTGTCATCAGCAAGTACAGAATCAGCACTGTGATAATTTCTTTGTGGTGCATTAATTTTTTTAAAGATTTAATTATTGAGGATTAATGCATCCTTATTTTTACACGTTAGTGTGACTTGGTTGGAAAGGTCTGAATATTCCTGGTTATTTATGCTACCTTCAAATATAGCCGATATAATGTGGTATTTTTTCTTTTCTGCCTTCTCCACTTTTAATAAGCCAATCATTGAAATCAGTTTGGCCTTCTGATCTCATGTTTTGTTGCAGTTGAAGATGGGTAAAATGTTTCCATAGTGTGCTTGACTTTATACAGGTTTCGATAATGTCAGTTCGATTTCCGTGTACAACGACAGGTAATGTTTGTCTAAAATAGCCACCTAACAACATTACCTTTCCACCAAATGGAAAAGTATTATCCATGACTTCACGAAGCAAACGGTCAAAATATTGGAGGGCATAGCATGACATCATTGTGGCCTCATCTATTATAATTAATTTACTTTTTTTCAATTTCTCTGTTTGTAATGATGTCATGCGAATATCTGACACAGAAGTTTCTAAAATAGGCACTGGCAGTTTAAAGCAACTATGTACAGTTCTTCCACCTTCTAACAACAGTGCAGCAATTCCAGTAGTGGCAAACGGCAGTGCTATTTGACCTTGTACTCGTACAGAACTCATTAATAAATTATATAGATACGTTTTTCCTGATCCGCCAGGACTTTGACCCTGCAACTCACAGTCAGCAGACACATTCCAGCCAATAGGCATCATACCCTGCCTTCCAGACCCTTTAACCTCATGGACAGCAGACATTTTGGAATCATAACTAACTTGCAGTCTTACTGAGAGGAGGCTGAGTGTAGGTGATACTGCATCAATAGGGAAAACCATAGCTAGGCTACTGTACACAGTGTGCAATACAGTCCTGAAGGACTCTTTTGATCTCTGCTGCAAGGACGCCCCTGTGTCTCTTCCCCCCTTTATCATCATCCTCCCCTCACCTTAGCACCTAACCCTAACACCCCTCACACTTATCCCTAAAACCTAACACCCCTCACACTTATTCCTAACATGCCTCACCCTAACACCCCTTACACTTATCCTTAACACCCCTCACCCTAACACCTAACCCTAACACCCCTCACACTTATCCCTAACATCCCTTACCCTAACCCTAACACCCCTGACACTTATCCCTAACACCTAACCCTAACATCCCTCACACTTATCCCTAACACCCCTCACCCTAACCCTAACACCCCTCACACTTATCCCTAACACCTAACCCTAACATCCCTCACCCTAACACCTAACCCTAACACCCCTCACACTTATCCCTAGCTGATAGTCTTTTGCTTGCAATTCTTTTGCGTTCTTTTTCTCGTCGAATTTCCTTCTGCTCCGGTGTCTACTGGCTGTCTGCTCTCTGTCGTCGTTCTCTAGCTTGCCGTCTTATCTTTTCCATTTTACTCTCGTTATCAGTCATGTTAATCTGTAAAAAATAATAATGTATGATTAGTTTATTTTGAGATGTTAAGTTTGTTTTTAAAAACATTTCTTATCAACAGTTTGTTTTTATGTGATTCTAGTTGATTGTAGCGGTACTTTCTTCGTATTGTTAAATAAGTGTTTTTTATTTTTTTGCTTTTACTTTCTGTCGTAGGTTGTAATTTTTGCCTTACATGCATAGCACACTCAAGGTAATTACACTATAGTTTCTTGTAGATATAGTAGGTGTATTTTTTTGGTTTGTTAATTTTTTCTTTGTTGTACTTTTGGCTTATAGGGATAGTAGAGGGCAGAAATTAGTCTTTGTAATTTATCGTACAGGGGATTGTTATAATAGTATTTTTATATTTTATTTAAAGGCTTATATGTTGGGGCTCTGAAAATGTTTCTATTGTTGTTTTTTGGGTGTTAGTACTATATGTAGTACTATTGTATTTTATGTGTGTGGTTAGGTTTTATACTTAATATTGTACATTAGGACTGGTAATTTAGAATGCCAAATTTTATTGAGTCTATGTTTTGAGACTTTTGTGGACTATGCTATTTTTTTTTTCTGGCTACATTGAAGTTTGGATTTACTGTTAAACATTATTGTCCATAAAAGACAAATAAGAGGTAAATGAGAAATGTGTCAGTTATATTTTGGTAAAAGTTATAGTTAGTGGTTGTTATTGTTGTTGGTGTTTTTTTTTCTGTTGACATGGATGCAGAGCAAACATGTTTAGTTTTCTCTTTTTTTACTTGTTATACTGTGCCTTGGTTGAAGTGTGATCTTTGTTGGTCCGCTGTTGTAAGTCTTCGTCCGATGCTCTTCACACAGTGTCTGTTGTAAAAGGAAAAAGTAAAATGTTATTTTATTTTAATGTATTTGTAATGAATAGTATATTTCATTGTTTTGGTCTTTTCTATCTGTTAAGGTTCTTGAACATTAAAGAAGAATATTAATTTACTTTTCTATGTGTTTGTGTGATTTTTGGTACAATCCTGTTTTGTGTCCACCATATGTTGCATACTTTATTTGCTTAATTAGTCTTTTTTATGAGGATTAAATGTTGTTGTACATTGAAAATGAATGGTTTTCCTATTTTGGATATGATGGCAATGTTTTTTGCATTATCCTGTTTTTTGTTCACCACTTTTTGGTTGCTGCATTTGGCTTGTAGGTGATGGTTGGAGGTTATTTTACAGTAAAGTGGTGGAATACTTTTGTTTTATGTATGTTGCTAATGTTTCAGATGCTATCCTGTTTTGTGGCCACCTCTTTTTTTTTTTTGGTTTATGTGAAACTGTCTGTCTTCCTAAATTGTATAGGTCTTTGTGAAGTTTGTTGAACTGTGTTTTGTTCCTTATTCAATTTATATGTATTTTTTATTTTATTTTACTTGAAATTGTTATATTGGCGGCCATTAAACATATATAGTTCCTTTATTTTTTCTACTTGTTATACTTTACCTTGATTGAAGTGTTGTTCTTGTCCGAATGACAGAGGGTCCCCTTCTGACAATCTTAATCCGCCGATATTCTTGTAGTGTCTGTTTGAAAAAGAAAGTGAAATGATTAATTGTATATTTCTTCTTTTTGATTTAGCAAAGCATGGTCTTTTTCAGCATGTAATGTATTTTTCTATCTTACCTCTTCTTCTTTCTTTGTGTTCTTTAAAATGGATTCTGGTTCACAGTGCACGGTGCAAATTCTTGAGTGACGCTGTTGATGCAGAGTCTGTTTGAATAGTAAAAAAAGGGGAAAGATTCAGCTTTAGGTTACATATGTATTAGTGTCATATTATTTTCTTGCTATGAGTTGCAGTAAATTAATGTCATTTAAATATACTTGTTTAATTAGTTTCAATTAACATTAGTTTGTTTTAGGGCCTACACACATAAATGTGCGTGTCACATGTCACTATACATGATACACATATATGTGCACATATATCACATTTTCATAGTTAAAGTTTTTTTTTTTAATGTCATTTAAATATACTTGTTTAATTAGTTTGGGTTAAGATTAGTTTGTTGTAGGGGCTATACACATAAATGTGCGTGTCACATGTCACTATACATGAATCGCATTTTCATAGTTAAAGTTGTTGTTTTTTTGTCCTGTCTTGATAATAAAATGTAATATATTATAGCTTACCTCTCAGTTGTAATTTGCACAGTGTAAAGTAGGAAATAAGGAAATAATTATCTTCTCAAGTAACAGCAGCAGTTACTATCCAGTCACTCCGTTTATCACCTGAGTAGAAATGTAGAATTTTCTGGAAAGTAGGCAGTATTTATAAACTTTCAAGTGCCTCAGACTGTTAGAACGCAATACGCATGCGCTATTTGCGTTCCAGCTTACAATTTGCATTCCATCCGCCATTTTCTGCGTAGTAATTTTCAAAATGGTGGTTAATATCAGTGTGGTACGTGCCGCATAGTATGTGTTTCAGTTTTGCGAGTCACTGTAGTATTGTTACGTCTGTAGCCTCGTTTTCGTTTTGTTCGGCGGCCATTTTTTCTCTCGCTTAGGTGATTTTCGGCAGTTTAAATTTGTCTTTTTGGACTTAAATGAACGTGTAAATTAACTTTTCGAGGTGCCGGATGCCCCCCCTTGCTGTAAGTAAGCTTTTTATGTGTTCGTTGTGTTTATTTCTTGTGTTTCTGATGTTTTTATGCGCGCCGTTTTCGGCCGCTTTTGTGTGTTGGGAATGGGTCATTTCGCGGCCGTATTTTTTTGCGAGGGACGCAATTGTTTTTTTTCTAAGTTGTGCATGTGTGTATGTGTGTTAACCGCGTGTGAGGCGCCTTTTGTAAGTCCTGCATGTGTGTGTGTTAGCCGACGTTGGATCTTCCACCACCGCAAATGCGGCCCCTCGCTTTGCGAGGGTCCGCATTTGCGGACAAACACAGCCGACGTGGGATGCTCCACCACCGCGATGAGAATCTTTTGACTTGTGTATTGTTTGTAGAATCACTTTTAGGAGAGTCTATGAAATTACAGATGTAAATACTTTATAAGCTCAAGCTTCTCCAGTGTCGAAAGCAGAGTATCTCCATATATTTGTGGTTTAATGGCCAAATAGTTTGTCTGCTTGCTCCCAATAGCGAGCTCTATGAATTGTGATATAATGTCAGAGCGGTGAGCCTAGACGGGGGTCACAAATAGCCTCCCCTGGAAAGCTTCTATCCCTACACAGTTATCACCACTTGAGCTGTTTGTTAAATTGAGGCTCTTTAGAGATTATAATTGCATAGTGGGTTGATCAATCAATGATCTAAAATATAATACCCCCACAACCTGCAGGCATGAGAGCATAAAAGTCCACTGGTCCACTTATCAATCTAGTAGTTACATCAGGACAACAGTTCAAAGTCTGTCAGTATCTACATGCTCCAATGGAGCTCCCACCCATCAAAGGAATTCAAACGCATCAGGCAGCAGTGTATAATCTGTTATCCTGCATGTATACAGCTTGTCAACTGCGCTCCAGTTAAGAGGTTTGTGGGCAATCACCCATCCTCACACGCCTCAAGTGCCTCCACTGGAGCTCCCACATCTACACCGTTGGCAGCCAACGATCCACCTCCACAGATCCACAGCATAGAACTCGGCATTCCACGTGGGCAACTCGCTCCTCCGCTGGAGCTCCAGCCTCGACAGCCAGCAACCAGTCTACACTAAACTACAGCATAGAGCTCACCGCCCTACGTGCAGCAGTGCAGTACTTGTGAGATATCACTCACTCCTCCACGTCCTGCATCATCGGTTCAGCTCCCCTGGAGCTCTCACCTCCAGCCGTCTGAAGCTGTTCCACGCAGGCCTGCATCGTAGATCTCAGCGTCTCACGTGGGTAGGTCTATTTAGCTGTGTTTATTCTGATTTGAGGAGGTCTTGAAAGAGTTCCAGAGGTCATACATATCTGGGCATAGTTACCCTTGGTGATGCTTCCACGGCAGGCTCACCCCCACACCCCGCAGACGTCCCACTCATCTGCTTTACTCATTTCCGGTCCCGCCCACGATTGCTTCATGATTTCACCCATTGCTAATCTAGATTGCTAATCAAATATATATTTAGCTCTATGTGTATATTTCTATGTAATTTAGCTCACTTGTGCCCTCACTGACGAGTGCCCTCACGGAAGAGGCCCACAGAGGCCGAAACTTTCAGATGGGGTTTGCTATTTCTCCTGTACAGGGAGCATTGCCTGGTATTTCGGGACTGGATCAGTCTAGTGAGTGGGACCAGACTGATATACTACATGATATTTCTCCCTGTGAAGGGCACAAGTGAGCTAAAATGACTGCTCTCTGAATAGATAACCAGACCTATAGAAAAACCCACTGAGATATGTTTCGACGAGCACCTCTATTATTTTTGCTACTAACTCTAATAAATCAAATAAAGTGCTATTGCTCCTCATGCAGTGATATAGCAATTGTTCATTCGGTCACTGCTTGGATCTTTGTCTTTTTAAAACTCTCTGCCCCCAGATTTTTTTTGAATACTACTCCCTTTGGTGGGAGGTATATAGGAGACCAGAGATTTCAGTCTCTGTTACAGGGTCAAAGTAGTTGGTAGGACATGTGGGATTGTGGAAGGGTGGCTTCCTGTCTTCAACTGTGAGACAGGAAGGAATAGGAGGTGTTGTGGGTAAAGGAGAATGTAACAAATACAATTTGTTGTTGGTGGAAAGAGTTAATATTAACCATGAAAATGTGTGTTGTTTGACAAGATTGAGGGTAGTTGAAGTAGGAGAGCAGAATAGATGTATAATGTAAGAACTCCATACTTTAAAGAGAAAAAAAAATCCTTTTGTAGGGCACACCTGATTATCCTAATCTCAAAAAAGAGAGAATAAACTAAATAATAACATGTAACTTTTATTAAACTGTAAAATCCATATTAAAATATGTGGACATGGGATGCAAGGATTAGAGATTATTAAATTAGCTGATGCAGAACCTTGGTAATATAAAGTCAAATATTCTACCCTTCTTTAGCAATTTATAATAAAGTGCTGAGGTGACAATTGAACAGTGTTGCATGAAGTGCTAGTGACAAAATATATACAGTATATAAAGTGCTAGTGGTAAAAGTGGCAAGAGATAAATAATTATATGGTCATATAAAAACAATCCTGCTGGATTGAGACTAAAAATGTAAATATAAATTGCTGCAGGGGTATAGAACAAATACTATGTACAGCTGTGTGCTAATAATAAAAAGGATTCTAGTAGCGTCCTCTAATTTATGGGGACATACAGTGCTATAAGGTACCAAAATAGCACCAGAATGGCAAGCACCACACAGTGCTTATGTCTGTTTATGCCCTCTGGTGCTGGTCCAATCTTGTAGAGTTCTATAACCTAGGTATTTCCCAATTTACAGCCTTATTAAATTTACAGGCTTATTAAATTGCGATCAAGGGTCCCTTGATGAAATTCAAGAAACGTGCGTCGGGTTGACGTAGGAATGCCGTCGCAGGTCTATGACGTCATTTCCAGGCATCTAGATCACGGCGTGCACAGCAAGATAGTTAGCGTTCTGACCACAGGCACATAGATTAAAGTCCCTTTCCCTAACCAGTCAGCTTATGCAGTTTAGAGAATCTGGTCAACACGAAGGAGAGCTGGACATTATATTGGGAAACACCCAGGTTATAGAATGCTACGAGATTGGACCAGCACCAGAGGGGATAAACGGACATAAGCACTGTGTGGTGCTTGCCCATCTGGTGCTATTTTGGTACCTTATAGCACTATATGTCCCCATAAATTAGAGGACGGTACTAGAATCCCTTTTATTATTAGCACACAGCTGTACATAGTATTTGTTCTATACCCCTGCAGCAATTTATTTCAATTTTTAGTCTCAATCCAACAGGATTGTCTTTATATGACCATAAAATTATTTAGCACTTGTCACTTTTACCACTAGCACTTTATATATATTTTTTTGTCACTAGCACTTCATGCAACACTGTTCAATTGTCACATCAGCATTTTATTATAAATTGCTAAAGAAGGGTAGAATATTTGACTTTATATTACCAAGGTTCTACATCAGCTAATTTAATCATCTCTAATCCTTGCATTCTATGTCCACATATTTTAATATGGATTTTACAATTTAATAAAAGTTAAGTTTTATTATTTAGTTTATACTTTCTTTTTTGACATTAGGATAATCAAGTGTGCCCTACAAAAGGATATTTTTTCTCTTTAAATAATGGTATTTAATTTATCCTTAGGAGCAACCTGATCAATAATCTGGTTCTTATTTAATATACCTGAGCCACCACTACTTAACATATTCAATAATGTAGGAAGTCTGCTGAAGTGCGAGATTTCCTCCATAGGCATTCAGCAGTGTGGGAGCACATCTTTAAGTAGCAGGTTTGCATAGTGTGCCATGGTTGTGGGTAAGAGCAAAGGGTGTCAGCCTTTGGTTGTGGGGGCACATTAGTATGTCAGGACAGGTGACCAGGGCAGGTGACCACAGTGAGGGGGCTGAGAAAGTATTGTAATACAGTGGAAATTTGTTATGGGTCAAATGCTTGGAGTTTGCTGTAGGTTCTGGTGACAGAGATTGAAGAAGGGCAGTAAATGGAAGGTGTGAGGTCGCAGGTTAGGGGGTGGTGGTAAGAAAGAGGGAGTGGGGAGATGACAAGGTTGGAGATTGTTCAGAGATTGGTAAAGATAAGGTCAAGGGAGTGTCTATCGCTGTGAGAGACATAAGTAAATCCCTAGTACGCCCTCATTTGGAATACAGAGTACAGATTTGGACATCTCTTCATAAAAAAAGACATTTTAGAGCTGTAAGAAGTACAGAGGATGAATGCAGGATGATTTAGGGGAATGGAGGGGCTAAGCTATGAAGACAGACTAATCAAATTAATCATATCTCCTTTAGAAAAAATGCACCTTAGAGGGGATATGATTACCTTATATAAGTACATCCAGGGTAAATATAAGGCTTTGTCAGGGGATCTTTTTGTGCCAAGAGGTTTTCAACTGACAAGAGGACATCCCTTGAGGTTAGAGGAAAAAAGATTCCAACCTAAAGATAGAAAAGATAATTAGGGAAGGAGTATTGATCTAGGGAAGAATCTGATCGCCAGTATCTGGGGTCAGAAATTTTTTTCTATTTGCCTTCCTCTGGATCAATAATAAATACTCCACATATTACAAGGACCAGAGGAGATCTAAAAAGGTTGACCTATGCTAGATTAGTATAAATGTATTCAAATGTATCTGGTTATTTTGCAGTCTATGTAGTTTGATAATGTGAGATTTGTAATTTGTTCTGTACCGTTTTGTGCCCGCCTCATGTTTATTTGTACAGACCATAAAGACATGTAACAAATCCCAGCGTGTGACAGTCTCATGTTTATCTGTACAGACCATAAAGACGTGTAACAAATCCCAGTGTGTCACTGTCTCATGTTTATCTGTACAGACCATAAAGACGTGTAACAAATCCAATCGTGTGACGTCTCATAATTATTTGTACAGACCATAAAGACATGTAACTAATCCCAGCGTGTGACCATCTCATGTTTATTTGTACAGACCATAAAGACATATAACAAATACCAGCGTGTGACCATCTCATGTTTATTTGTACAGACCATAAAGACATATAACAAATACCAGCGTGTGACCATCTCATGTTTATGAGACAGTGACAAAGTGACACCATCAGTTCTCTCAGAGTCTGACCAAGAAGAAGATACAAATATGAGGAGTCCCCGGGAGATTAAAGAGGAAGAAATTCCTGTAAATATCAGTGAAGGTGAGTAATATCTTATGGACAATTATCACTTACTTCAGTCTTTATTGAGGTTTGTTTATCCTTTATCTCTCCCCAAGAAGTTTTACAAGCAGCGCAACTTATGACAAAGATGATTTTATACCCAATGACACAATATCTGGTCTTCTGTCCATACAAGTAATAACATTTGGATGTTTCCGTCTTTGTGGATCTTTCAACTAAAGGATGTAAATAGGTTTTAAGACACAAACACTAGATTGATATTGAATAATAAAATGGGGTAAGTCTATAATCTGTTTATCGCTAACTGTAGGACCTTTAGATGTGAAGCCTCCAGTTGTCTCCAAGGTTGAACAAGAAGATCCGACTATAAGAGATCAGCAGCAGGTGAAGGAGGAGGAGATTCCTGGGAATATCAGGGAAGGTGAGGAATTATTACAAAATAAGAACATTAATAATACATCCTGTAACGGCACAATGTTACCCTAACGATTTTATTTTAAAGAGGATTCAAAACTGTCTATACATTGCAATAGCTGTATCTGTATAGTACATCATTCCTGAGATATACCGCAATGTTTGTGCCGCTCAGTATAGTAATATAGTAATGTATGGCTCAGAGACCTTTATAAGGTTGGTGTGTGTGTGTTGGGGGGGGGGGGGGGCTATAACTTTGTGTTTGCCAATAATTGCTAATATCAGTCTATAACAGGCTCCTAATGTCTAACACATCCACACAGAAAATGTACAGGATAAATATATTAATAATATTGTCCAATTTATTAAATCAGTTAATTGTTTTGTTTTTTTATATACAGAGATTCTCACATTAGTCATAAACTGATAATTAACAAAACTATGAGACCTCAGTTAGTATATTTACACCCAGAATCTGTTTCTGTATATATTTATTGTCAGATTGTTGTGTTATTTTTTTACAAATCCAAAGGCCTCTCTCTCTTGTGACTAACAGGACCCCAAGATGGAAATCTATATCCTGACTTATATAATGAGGAGGGAGAATATGAGAGAGATAAGAAGTCTATTCACCAGATGGGAACCTATTCAGATCCCCGTGAGTGATAAAAATAATGTATTAGTGTTCATGGTCTAAATAAGTGATACAGGAATATTATGGTAATATATTATAAGTAATATGTAATACAAATCTCCCCTTCTGTATCGCTACCTTGTCGTGGTAAAGGAACTTGTGTACCTCAATGAAGCTGTGAGCTATACCATGAAAGGTCCTCCAAGATGGGCAGGTCATAGCAGAGAGGTCAGACAAATTGCAGTCCACTGGAGAAGGAACTGGCAACCCACTCCAGTAACTTTGCTAAAAAAAACTCTATGGACAAGCACAACCAGAGACATAAAGATATGGCACTGGAAGATAAGCCCCTCGGGTCAGAAGATGCCTACCACATTACTTAGAAAGAGCAGAGGGCAAGTACAAGTAACACCAGATCTAATAAAGTGGCTGGGCCAAAGCCGAAAAGACATCCAGCTGAGGATGTGTGTGGAAGGGAAAGGAAAGTCAGCTGCTGCAAAGAACAATTCAGCATTGGAACCTGGAACGTCAGAACTATGAACCAAGGCAAACTAGATGTGGTCAAACATTAAATGACAAGGTATCCTGGGATTTAGTGAACTTAAATGGACAGGAATGGGACATCTCACATCAGACAACCAGCAAATCTTCTACTGAGGTCAAGAATCCTGCAGAAGAAATGGAGTAGCCCTCATAGTCAATCAAAGGGTGGCCAAAGCAGTGGTCGGTTACAACCCAATAAATGACAGAATGATTTGCATTCAAATTCAAGGCAAGCCATTTAATATCACAGTGATCCAAGTCTATGCTCCAACCATGGATACTGAAGAGGCTGAAGTTGTCCAGTTCTATGAAGATCTCCAACAAGTCATAGATATAACACCAAGAAAATATGTTACAATCAAACTAGGAGATTGGAAGCTAAAGTAGGGAACCAGAGGACACCTGGAATAACTGCCAAATTTGGCCTTGGAGTACAAAATGAAGCAAGTCAGAGATTAGTAGAATCCTGTCAAGATAATTCTCTGGTCATAGCAACACCCTCTTACAACAGCCTCAGAGATGACTCTACACATGGACACAACCTGATGGACAAAATAGAAATCAGATTGACTATATACATTAGTAGCCAAAGACATAGGAGATCTATACAGTCAGCAAAAATAAGACCTGGAGCTGACCATGAGCTTCTTATTGCAAAGTTCAGAATTAAACTGAAGAAAAGAGGAAAAAAACATCAGTCCAAGAAGATGCAAAATAAATAATATCCCTTGTGAATATGCAGCGGAAGTAAAGAATAGATTTAAGGGAATAGACATGGAAGATAGAAAGCCTAAAGAATATCCATAAAAGAAAGAAAAGTAAGAAGACAAACTGGCTGTCTGATGATGCTTTAGAAGTAGCTCAGGAATGAAGGAAAGTGAAAGGGGGTGGTGATAGGAAAAGATTACCTGAATTAAGAATTCCAGAGGTTAGCACAGAGAGACAAGGAGACTTTCTACAGTGAGCGATGTAAAGAGATAGAAGATAACAGAGTGAGAAACTCAAGAGATTTCTTTAAAAACATTGTGGATCTCAAAGGAACCTTTCATGCCAAATTGTATATGGTAAAAGACCAAAGTGGTAGGGACTTAACAGAAGCAGATCAGATAAAAAAGAGGTTGCAGGGCTACACTGAAGTTCTATACAGGAAGGATCTTTACAGCAGTGATGACCTCAATAGTTTGTCCAATGAGCTGGAGCCAGATATCTTGGACAGTGAAGTGAGATGGGCCCTAGGGTGTCTTACTAATAACAAGGCTAGTGTAAGTGACAGCCTCCTGCGTGCTCCCATCATCCAGTGATGCACTCTATGGACTCTACACATACATTCACCCACTTACCTCATTTGCTATATTGGAAAAAACATCACTTGTAAGTAACGCCCTCCTGTGTGCTCCCATCATCCAGTGGGGTTCCTCAAGGTTCAGTATTAGGTCCTCTCCTTTTTAACATATTTATTAATGATGTCGAAGTAGGACTCGAAAGTAGTGTCTTCATTTTTGCTGATGACACTAAGTTGTGCAAGGTAATTAAATCAGATAATGATGTACTTTCCCTACAAAGGGATTTGCATAAATTAGAGAAATAGGCGGCTAAAATGGCAGATGAAATTTAATACAAATAAATGTAAAGTTATGCATCTGGGAAGGAAAAGTAGCCAAGCAATCTATAATCTTAATGGATCAAATCTAGGGGTATCAGATATTGAAAGGGATTTGGGAGTACTTGTGGACAAACCACCTAGGTAACAGCGCTCAAAGCCAAGCAGCAGCTGCAAAGGCAAATAAAATATTAGCATGTATTAAGAAGGGTATAGAAGCAAGGGAAGCAAATATAATTCTGCCACTATACAAATCTCTAGTACGCCCTCATTTGGAATATGGAGTACAATTTTGGGCACTACTTCATAAAAAGGACATTTTAGAGCTGGAAAAGGTACAGAGGAGGGTAACAAAACTAATAAGGGGAATGGAGGGGCTAAGTTATGAAGAAAGACTAACCAAATTAAACTTATTTTCGCTAGAATAAAGGCATCTACGAGGGGATATGATTACCTTATATAAATACATCGAGGGTCAATATAAGGCTTTGTCAAGTGAACTTTTTGTAGCAAGAGATTTTCAACTGACAAGAGGACATCTGTTGAGGTTAGAGGAAAAAAGATTTCACCTTAAACAAAGAAAAGGGTTCTTCACAGTTAGGGTGGTTAAACTGTGGAATTCTCTACCAAAGGAGGTCGTGACAGCGAATTCGATAGACAACTTCAAAAAGGGGTTAGATATATTTTTGAATAAAGAGGGCATTCAAGGTTATCCTAGATAAATAGCGAAGGAATATTGATCCAGGGAGAAATTTGATCGCCAGATTCTGGGGTCAGGAAGGAATTTTGCTTTTTTTTTCCCCTTATGAGACAATTGGCAAAGTTTCAATGTTTTTTTTTTTTTCTGTTTGCCTTCCTCTGGATCAATTAACAATTAATAATAAATAGTCCACATATTAAAACGATCAATAGAGATTTAAAAAGGTTGAACTTGATGGACTAACTCTTTATTCATCCTCAAATACTATACTATTAATAATTATTTAACAACTAATTAATTAATAACTAATCTGCATATTACAGATCAGAGGAGATCTTAACAGGTTGAACTTGATGGACTGAAAGTCTTTTTTCAACCTTAATTACTATGTAGCTATGTAACTATGTCTCTAACCCCATCAGTAATAAAAAGCATTATGGTCACAAATTAAACTGTGGGTTTTATATTGGCATTCAGAATGAAAATGTTATTGTAGAAACACCTTCATTTTTCTGTGCTATAAAAATATTTTTTACCATTGTAATATGGATTACATGTCAGTGTTTCTGTCCCCTTATGGGATCTTTGTCATGTCTGCAACAATGTAGTCAATGTATGCCCAAAACGAATTACCCTGGCAATACAATTATGTCACACACCTTCCTGTGTATCATGGGCTGGAAGGGATTTTTTTTTAAATCCTTCTTTCAAGACCAGCCCTCATAGAGATACTCAATAATCATCTACTATGCTCTTCTTCGTTACACAGTCTGACAATAAACAACATGGAGATCATGTGTCTTACTTAACGCAGCCTATTTGTGTCAGGGATTTGCCCATCAGTTGCAGCATAAGACCTGTGCCTAAAGTCGGACTCTCTGGGGTTAATCTTCCTGGGACTGCACCCAGACACACAAGAGTTAATGCTATTAAATCCAGAGCAGCTGTAAGCATTTTCCACCAGAAGCATGACTATGGAATAAGTCCTAAATGTTAATTTCAATGTAATGTTTTTATTTTACATTTTATTTTTTATTTAAATTTACTTTTTTTTATTGTAATTATTTATTTTTAGTAAATGAAGTTTTTATTATTTACATACATTTTAGGTAGGTGTTGAGGTATTTCACGGGTTTTCACAGGTACCCCTATAGTAGAGGATTTAGGTACTATGGAAGTCCTTAGGGACCCCTATGGTAGAGGGGTAATTTTAGATACCTTGGTGATCCCTATTGGGGTTGGTGGGTGGGGCATTCCAAGTGCCCTCTGAACACTTAGTTCAATTTCTTTACTGCTATAACCTATATCAGAAAATGTAGTGCCCATTTTATTAACAGCATGTACTATTTTATTCATATTACTATTTGATCACCATGCTCTCAGCATCTGGGTAATGTTATCCTTTTTCAGTGATAATGGATGAAAACATTAAGCATGTAAATGAGTATTTGTATCAGCATACTTAATACTCCAACTAATGCCATTATTCAACTTTATATAGATAGTGGTATCAAAAAATGTATTCAAAATATATTTCATATGATCCTCATAATTCATAAGCACTAGGGAACCTTTCTTATTCTAAGGTGTAATGACCCCAATCTGCCATTTTCATTAGCACAACTTCCTGATAGAAGACTTTGCATACACAGGAAGTTTGTATCTGCACAATGGGAACGTGTCATTAACTACAGCTCTCAGCAGCACTAATGGGTAGATTGTTAGTTTACAGAAATGCCCACCCTGCAGCAGCAGGCAAAAAAAAAGAAAGCATGCAGCAAGCAATAATTGCATGAAGAAGTTGCAATATGAAAAGTTTGCATTTATACAGTATTTGTTTTTTTCTATTAAATAACATGTTGCGGACCATCATATTTAGTTAAACAAAAGACCATAATTGACAATAATTGGTATGCACCGGATCACACTACACTCTATAGACATTCAGACATCTTTTTGCTTCATTTTTGTGTGATTACAAAATATGTTGTATGTTCATAAGGAGAAAATAACTTCCACTAAATTAATAGACTAAGGTAAATAATTTTTGACCTTTTATTAACTGCAAATTGGTCTTAGTGTGCTTTAATTGATTATAGTTACTATAATATGTATACACTAACTAATCATTTCCATTTAGGAGTATGACAAAGCTGTCAGAATTTACTCCTGGTGCTTTTGTTTCCAACAGATGGATCCGAGATTTGGAATAACCTTGGAGAAGACCACACGTCTCACACAGTAGAAAAAACGTTTTCATGTTCTGAATGCACAAAATGTTTCAGTTGTCTCTCAGCTCTTAGTAAACATAAGATGACTCATACAAGAAAAAAAACGTTTTTCATGTTCTGAATGTGGGAAATGTTTCAGTCATCGCTCAGTTCTTAATAAACATAAGATGACTCATACGGGAGAAAAACCTTTTCCATGTTCTGAATGCGGGAAATGTTTCAGTCAGGCCTCAACTCTTAACGTACATAAGAAGACTCACACAGGAGAAAACATCTTGCATGTTCTGAATGTGGGAAATGTTTTAGTCATCAATCAACTCTTAATAGCCATAAGATGACGCATACCGGAGAAAAACCTTTTCCATGTTGTGAATGTGGGAAATGTTTTAGTCAGCACTCAACTCTTAATAAGCATAAGATGACTCATATAGGAAAAAAACCCTTTGCTTTCTAAATGTGGGAAATGTTTCAGTCACTCCTCATATCTCAAGCAACATATGAGAACTCACATAGTATAAACACCATTTGCATGTTCTGAAACTTCCACAGAAGAAAAAATGTGCTTCAGTCAGGTTTGAAATGACACAAGAAAACTCCCACAGGATAAACACCATTTGTATGTATAGAATGTGGGGAATGATTTAATATGAGTCCGCAATTACACATCAGCTTGACAAATCAAGCAATTCTACTAAGATCATATACATGTAATCGATCAAAAACATTAGCAAGCTCATAAAAATCTATGGATATCTGAGTTGTAAATCACATTAATAAAACTTTTCAGCAGTAAGGCCTGTTAACTAAGCTGTGTGTGTATATATATATATATATAATCTTTATATATTTTTAGTCTTAATAGCCCCTGCCATTATTTTTCTTATTTCCTTTGTGCATTTGTTGCATAAAAGCATTGAGCCTATAGAGCTGTAAAAGAAAAAACTATGCTCTTAGGTATTGAAAGACTCACAAATGTCAAGCTGTCTACAAATGTATACTCTATTTGTAAGTGATACTAATATGTATAGTATTATAAAGCTTTATGTTATAGATATTTTTAATAAATCAAAATGATTGATGAGCCCATTGTCATTAAGAATTACACTTCGTATTATACAAAAATAGTTTTTTATTTTTTAATAAATGTAAGGTGCTAAAACTCTATAATGGGTTGAACAGACCTCTTTGCACTAAATGAAACTATGCAACGGTCATTATAAATGTGAACAATTTTACATCTAAAGTTATTTTTTAATTGATTAAGAATAGACTTAGATATTGCTTGATTTAATTATACATCACCCTCATCCTCTCTTTTTCCTTCCATCCAATCTTTCTCTCTTTTTGAGTTACATTCCAATCCCTCATCATACCTCCTATCTTACTACCCTTCCTGTTTAGATCTGACAACTCTTATTTATTAGACCTGTTTCTTTTAAGTTCCTACCATTTTTATCTCCAACCATGCCCCCTTTGTCATGAAAAGTTCCTTTGAGATGCCCAATTTTCTTGTAGAAATCTTTTGACGTACCCATTTGGTTATCTTCTTTTATCTTTTTACATCACTCATTGTAGAATGTACCCTTGTCTCGTAGAATTTTACATCCAGTTGAACAAATATTTTCTTATCTCCACTACCTTTCACTTTCCTTTTTTTCTGGGCTACTTTCAAAGCCTCATCAGACAGCCAGTTTCCCTTCTTAGTTTTCTTTCTTTTGGGGATAATCTTTGTTGCTGTTTTCTGGACAATGCCACTAACTTCTGTCCATAGTTCTTCAGGCATTCTATCTACCATGTCTAGTACCTCAAATCCATTATTTACCTACACTGTATATTCAGAGGGTATATTGTATAATTTGTATCTGCTCATCATGTGATTTTACGTCTTTTTCTTTAGTCTAACTCTGAACTTAACAATAAGAAACTCCTGATCAGACTCACAGTCAGCTCCAGGTCTTGTTTTGCTGATTATATAGAGCTCCTCCATCTTTGTCTGAAAAGTATATAGGCAGAAACAAATGTTATTTTCCTGGGCTCCAAGATAGTGGCTGCATGCATACAATTAAAATATGTTTGCTTCTGGGGATGAAAGCTATGCTAAGTTTGAGAAAACTATTATACAGTAAAGATATCACACTGTCAAGAATTGTTAGTGTAATAGAACTATTTGGACCATATAGAAGACTAAGCAGCACAGAATTGATGCCTTTAAATTGTGGGGTTGGAGTCCCTTCGACGTCAAGAAAATCCAGTCAACCAATACTACAAGAAATGCCAGAAAGGCACATGATGAAGAGGATGGCAGAGGCAGAAATGGATAAAAGAGGTTATTGAAGCAATGAATATGAGCTTGATGGAGCTCAGAATGGCAGTGGACGATAGATGTGTGTCTGGCATACAGTTTTCTATGGAGGCATAGAGAGTTGTACACGACTGAACAATTAAACAACAAACAGTAAAATATTAGTAACCTTTTCCTCAGATTTGACAGCCACAAACAGAGCATGGAAATCACTGTATCTAGTAAACAAACATAGTTCTACCATTTATGTCTTAACTAGAAGATCCCTTTATTGAAAAATCATATGGTAACTACACACACTTACAAAAAAGTAATTAAACAGTAGAGCTATTAAACAATATTACTTGGTAACCTAATTATGATCACTATATCAGAAGGCCAAATTAACATAATTACTGTTGCAATATATGTGACTGGTTAGTAAACCAGGCATGGAGCCTTACCAGTCCTAATTGTGGAACAGTTCAGTTGGTACTGCATTGGCAGTTCAGGAAGGGCTCAATTGCTGCTGAGGTGGGTGACATGCCCAGTCTCACTAACATAGGTGATAGTGCAGATGCTGCACCCTGGTTGCTTCTTGGCTCAAAACTTCTGCTGTCAAGCATAGGACATGTATTTCATGCTAGAGTGCCTCATCTAGGTCACCCCTGGCACAATCTCAGTCTACTTTGGAGATTCTCCTCTTGCCTCACTTCTAATTTACTCTTGAAATGATTATTGCCAACCCATAATGCCTCCCAAACTCCTGTTTTGAAGGGACTTCCTCACTTCACTTTCTATCTGCTGGGGAGCACTAGTGCCAACTGTGCTACCTCCCTTCTCCTGCAGGGCAGCACAGTCAATCCCTTTCCATGAATTCCTGTTGCCTCTGTAAAGTGCTTTTCATCTGCTTTTGGAGTGTAAACATAGTTACATAGTTAGTTACATAGTATTTAAGGTTGAAAAAAGACTATCAGTCCATCAAGTTCAACCTTTTAAGATCTCCTCTGATCTGCAATATGCGGATTAACTATTAATAAGTTAGTTGTATATAAAAAAAAAATTCCCTCCTGATCCCAGACACCGGCGACCGGACTTCTCCCTGGATCAATACTGCCTCTCTAATTATCCACGATAACCATGAATTTCCTTTTTAATTAGAAATAAATCCAGTCCCCTATTGAAGTTATCTATCGAATCCGCTGTCACCACCTCTTTGGTAGAGAATTCCACAGATTAACCACCCTTACTGTGAAGAACCCTTTTCTTTCTTTAAGGTGGAATCTTTTTACTTCTAACCTCAAGCGATGTCCTCTTGTCAGTTGAAAACCTCTTGGCACAAAAAGCTCCCTTGACAAATCTTTATACTGACCCTGGATGTATTTATATAAGGTAATCATATCTCCTCTTAGACGCCTTTTTTCTAGAGAAAATAAGTTTAATTTGGTTAGTCTTTCTTCATAACTTAGCCCCTCCATTCCCCTTATTAGTTTTGTTGCCCTCCTCTGTACCTTTTCCAGCTCTAAAATTTCCTTTTTATGAAGTGGTGCCCAAAATTGTACTCCATATTCCAAATGAGGGCGTACTAGAGATTTGTATAGTGGCAAAATTATATTTGCTTCCCTGGCTTCTATGCCCTTCTTAATACATACTAACATTTTATTTGCCTTTGCAGCTGCTGCTTGGCTTTGCGCACTGTTACCTAGGTGGTTGTCCACAAGCACTCCCAAATCCCTTTCAATATCCGATACACCTAGATTTGCTCAATTAAGATTATAAATTGCATGGCTATTTTTCCTTCCCAGATGCATAACTTTACATTTATTCGTATTAAATCTCATCTGCCATTTAGATGCCCATTCCTCAATTTTATGTAAATCTCTTTGGAGGGAAAGCACATCACTATCTGATTTAATTACCTTGCACAACTTCGTGTCATCAGCGAAAATGGAGACACCACACTCCAATCCTACCTCTAAGTCATTAATAAATATGTTAAAAAGGAGAGGACATAATACTGAACCCTGAGGAACCCCACTTACCACATTAGTCCAATCGGAGTATGTTCCATTTACAACAACCCTTTGCTTCCAGTCTTTTAGCCAGCTCTCAATCCAGGAGCAGATATTTACTGCAACTCCTGTATCTCTTAGTTTGCACAATAGTCTCCCATGTGGCACTGTATCAAAAGCCTTTGCAAAATCCAAAAAAACTACATCCACAGAGTTGCCTTGATCAAGGTTCCTACTAACCTCCTCATAGAAACTAATCAGATTTGTTTGACATGACCTATCCCTCATAAATCCATGTTGACTCCTACTTATAATCCTGTTCAAATAGACATATTCTTGTATATTATGCCTTATTAACCCTTCTAAAAGCCTCCCCACTACAGAAGTGAGGCTCACTGGTCTATAATTCCCCGGATTTGCTCTTGCTCCCTTTTTAAATATAGATATCACATCAGCTTTTCTCCAGTCATCTGGTAGACCCTGTGTTGAGTGAATCTTGAAAAATTAAATATAATGGTTTGGCTATTACAGAACACAGTTCCCTTAGTACCCTTGGATGTATTCCATCAGGACCCGGGGCTTTATTAACATTTATTTTTTCCAACCTCTTTTGGATTACTTCCTGTGTTAACCAATTATTTGGCAAAGGTAGTGTAGCCCCATTATGTCGCAGTGTCCCAACTACTGGTACCTCCCTTGTGTATACCGAAGAAAAGAACCTATTTAGCTCATCTGCCTTTACTTGGTCACTAATTATCATACGGCCTGTGTCACATTGAAATGTTCCTTCCTCGCCTTCTTCCCATTAATATACTTAAAAAATATTTTAGGGTTAGTCTTACTCTCTTTTGCAATTAATTTTTCATTTTCTATTTTAGCCAGTCTAATCGCCCTTTTGCAAGCCTTGTTGATTTCCTTGTATTCCTGTATGGCAGTCTCTGTCCCCTCTTGTTTGTATAATTTAAATGCCTGTTTTTTACTCCGTATCTTGATCTTTAAATCATTGTTAAGCCACATGGGTTGTGATTTACTCCTTTTACTTTCTATTCCCACACGGTATATGCTGATGTGTATGTATATTTAGTAAGGATTTAAATGTTGTCCACTTGTGGTCAGTGTTTTTACCTGCCAGTTCTCTGTCCCAGCCTATACTTTGTATTGCTGCCCTTAAACCGTTGAAATCTGCCCTTTTAAAATTAAAAGTTTTTGTTGGCCCCTTAAAATTTAGTTTTTTTAATTCAATCTCAAATGAGACTGTGCTGTGATCACTGTTTCCCAAAGGTTGCCCTATTCCAACATTAGATACTATATCAATATTATTTGTGATGAGTAAATCTAAGATAGCTTCATTTCTAGTAGGCTCTTGTACAACCTGGGCCAGATAATGATCCCTGAGTATACTCAAGAACCTGCTCCCCTCAGATGCTGGTCTCATTCATCTAGTTTATTTCAGGGTAATTAAAATCTCCCATTATTAGAACTTGACCATGCCTAGCTGCGTTTTCAATCTGTAACAATAATTGTATTTCCTCACTTTCAGCTATGTTTGGGGGTTTATAGCATACTCCTACTAATATTCTTTTGTAATTTGCTAGAAAGCTAGAAAGTGCCATACTTACCTATGCCACCTCACATATGTCACAAAGGAGAGTTGGCATCCCACATGCTACCTCTATTCTGCTACTGGGTCCCATCTGCTGTATGGAAACTCTGGTTTGCCACATTTCATCTCCATTCTGCCACTAAGGAGTGCCAGTATCCTCCATACATGAATCCTGCTGCTGCTATGGGGTGCCTTCGTCACCTAGGCCGCTTGCCATAGGCCACTATGGACAATTGGCCTCCTCTATGCCTCCTCTCATCTGCTGCTGGGAAGAGTGGCATCCTCCAAGACACTTCCCAATAAATCCTGCTGCTTAGGCGTTCCTGACTCACCTAGGTCACCTGCAATCTGCTTCTGATGGAGCACTAGAGCCAACTGCACTGCCTCCTTTCTGCTGCTGGGGAGTGCCTGCATCCTCCATGTCTCCTCCAATTAAATCCTTCTGCATCTGGGCAGTGACTGTTTCAACTACATATGCTCTCATCTGCTACTTGTTCAGTTCCTGTAGGAACAACCAGAGGAAATCTTGATGCCCAGGTAACTTCTTAGAGGCAATAATTTCCATTTGTTAAACACAGGGGACCCCTCTAGATTATCAAACAATATTCTAATTACACCTCAATAAACCAGGTCACACAGTTTACCTGGAATTACTCAAAACTATTTATAAAACAGTCACCCACAGATATAATGCATCCAGTAATATAGTACAGCAAAACAACTATATATATAATTACAGAATCACTAATATATGAACAATAGACAACACTTAGTTTATTAAAATCATAAAATGTATGTATTGATTTATTATAACTATAGGATTTTAGATACATTCAATAATCTGTGATACATGTTTTGAGAATAGTAGATGAATCTTACTAGCGTACAGGTTATTATTAAAGAAGCATAGACTTGGAGCAACTCTCACATGGTAAAGGTACATTGTTTCAAAGTATATTTAGTAACATCGAGGATCATTTATACTGAACACAAACAAGGGTCTTTTGTTTTACAGAATTGGCCTGTGCAATGGTTTGGGTCATGGAATCTAATAATCTTGGGAAGACATCAATCAAGCTACATAGTAATAACTGATCCCAACTGGAGATGTAACATTCATACCAATTCATTCAAAGAAAAAGAGGCAACTATAAACCAAGTAAAGCCCATATGTACAGGCCAAATTGAAGCAAAAGGCTTATTATAGTGGCATTATATTATCACTTTTTTATCACTTTCCTTGGTAATGTTATATATTATATAAATCCACTTAATTCAGAAGGCATTCTCTCCAGAACTCTGAGGAACATTTGGTTATACAGCAAGAGAGCATATGGATCTTATGATTAGTATTGCATTTATTGTCCATACAAAGGTTTGAATCACAACCTCTTCTTATAACTAGATGGTGAGGCACCTGTTTCCTACTACAAGATGTCCTATATAGTGAATAATTATTAGTTATATTAACAGAAGTAAATCACAATTCTAGTGAGTAAATACCCTCCAACCGCAAATCTTATTATTAATATAAATGACCTTGTAACATGTAGTAGAAATAGGCCTCCTACTAATGAAATAAAAAGTCCCAATAATTATTGTTAAAAAATATAACTTTTATTAATGTACAAAGCAACAACAATACTATATACAGTAAATATGATTACCTTATATAAATACATCCAGGGACAAGAGGACATCGCTTGAGGTTAGAAGTAAAAAGATTCCACCTTAAAAAAAGAAAAGGGTTCTTCACAGTAAGGGTGGTTAATCTGTGGAATTCTCTACTAGAGGAGGTGGTGACAGTGGATTTGATAGATAACTTTAAAAGGGGACTGGATTTATTTCTAATTAAAAAGGGAATCCAGGGTTATCATGGATAATTAGAGAGACAGTATTGATCCAGAGAAAAATTCGATCGCCAGTATCTGGGGTCAGGAAGGAATTTTTTTTTTTTTTTTTTTTCCTTTGAGACGATTGGCTAAGTTTCACTTGTTTTTTTTTTCTGTTTGCCTTCCTCTGAATTAATTAATAATAAAAAAAAATAATAAGTTAAAATAAATAATTAAATAATTGATTAATAATTAATTACCAACTAATTAATTCATATTTAATCCACATATTGCAGTTCAGAAGAGATCTTAAAAGGTTGAACTTGATGGACTGAAAGTCTTTTTTCAACCTTAATTACTATGTAATCTATTTAACTATGTAATGAATTAATAATCTACAGATAATAAATGTTATACAAACAGAGTTTTGATGTTGTCCATAGATTATATTAAATTTAGACAATTGGGCTGTAAATGGAATTAATCACAGTATAAATATTATACAATAAGTTTCGTACTAGCTAGATAAATAGACTAAGTCAGATGACCTTTTGCCATCGATTGTGGATGACGTCAGTCGCCATAGAGATTATGCCAGGAGGACAAGACGATCAAGCAAATATTGCGAAGTATACACAATTATATTATTAATACCCTGATATATTTCCTTAATACTCTCCTACAATGGCCTGAAAAAAATATTGAAAATTACTTTGTTTTACTACAGACTACATATGGGGATTTCATAGTTTAGAAAAATATATATTATTGTGGCTGTTTATGTTTTCTCTATTTACAGAGGATATAAAAATCTACACACCCTTGTTAAAATGTCAGGTTTCTGTGCTGTAAAAAAATGAGACAAAGATAAATAATTTCAGAACTTTTTCCACCTTTAATGTGACCTATAAACTGTATAACTCAATTGAAAAACAAACTGAAATCTTTTAGGTAGAGGGAAGAAAAAATATAAAAATATAGTAATATGGTTGCATAAGTATGCTCATGCTTAAACTAATACTTTGTTGAAGCTTCTTTTTATTTTATTACAGCACTCAGTCTTTTTGGATATGAGTCTATCAGCATGGCACATTTTGACTTGGCAAGATTTGCCCTCTCTTCTTTGTAAAAACACTCCAAATCTGTCAGATTGCGAGGGCATCTCCTGTGCACAGCCCTCTTCAGATCACCCCACAGATTTTCAATCGGAGGTCTGGGCTCTGGCTGGGCCATTCCAAAACTTGAATCTTCTTCTGGTGAAGCCATTCCTTTGTTGATTTGGATGTATGCTTTGGGTGGTTGTCATGCGGAAAGATGAAGTTCCTCTTCATGTTCAGCTTTCTAGCAGAAGCCTGAATGTTTTGTGCCAATATTGACTGGTATTTGGAACTGTTCATAATTCCCTCTATCTTAACTAAGGCCCCAGTTCCAGCTGAAGAAAAGCCCCAAAGCATGACGCTGCCACCACCATGCTTCACTGTGGGTATGGTGCTCTTTTGGTGATGTGCAGTGTTGTTTTTGCGCCAAAAATATCTTTTGGAATTATAGCCAAAAAGTTCAAAAAGTTTCATCAGACTATAACACCTTTTCCCACATGCTTTTGGGAGACTTCAGATGTGTTTTTGCAAAATGTAGCCTGGCTTGGATGTTTTTCTTTGTAAGAAAAGGCTTTCGTCTTGCCACTCTACCACATAGTCCATACATTTGAAGAATATGGGAGATTGTTGTCACAAGTACCACACAGCCAGTACTTGCCAGATATTCTTGCAGCTCCTTTAATGTTGCTGTAGGTTTCTTGGTAGCCTCTCAGACCAGTTTTCTTCTGGTCTTTTCATCAATTTTGGACGGAGCTCCAGTTCTTGGTAATGTCACTGTTGTGCCATATTTTCTCCACTTGATGATGACTGTCTTCACTGTGTTCCATGGTATATCTAATGCCTTGGAAATTATTTTGTACCCTGCTCCTGACTGATACCTTTTAACAATGAGATCCCTCTGATGCTTTGGAAGCTCTCTGTGGACCATGGCTTTTGCTGTGGGATGCAACTAAGAAAATTTCAGGAAAGACAAACTAGAGCAGCTGAACTTTATTTGGGGTTAATCAGAGGCACTTTAAATAATGGCAGGTGTATGCTGATTCCTATTTAACACGATTTGGAATGTGATTGCTTAATTCTGAACACAGCTACATCCCCAGTTATAAGAGGGTGTGCAGACTTATGCAACCACATTATTTTTCTTTTTTATTTTTCTTCCCTCCACCTAAAAGATTTCAGTTTGTTTTTCAATTGAGTTGTACAGTTTATAGGTCACATTAAAGGTGGAAAAAGTTCTGAAATGATTTATCTTTGTCTCATTTTTTTACAGCACAGAAACCTGACATTTTAAAGGGTTGTGTAGACTTTTTACATCCACTGTAAATAGAGTTTTATTAATATTTTGAGATATTTAAAGTTTATCTTTCTTTTTTTTGTAAGTAACAATTGTTACTTATAAGAAACTACACAGGGAGTATTATCACGAATCTACCTTCTTATTTAACTCTTTTCACTTTGGATAGGAGGACAGTGTATTCACTTCCCTAATTATTATGTTTTGGCATTACTAGGGGGTAAGTGGCATATCCCTATTTTAGTTAGTTTTTTGTAAAGGTATGGAAGTGTAGATCATTCCCCCAGGAGCACGTGATGGGCTCCAGTACTGCCACACTTATATAGCGATATTAGTATTTGATTTATATATTTACATTAATTATTTTTATCACATCTTTCATGACTGCAGCACTTTATATGTCAGAATTAAGTTTATTAATTCAACATTGGCACTAACATGTATAATTTTATGTTATTTATCTAGCTAGTACGAAATTTATTGTATAATATTTATAGTGGGATTAATTCCATTTACAGCCCAATTGTCTAAATTTGATATCATCTATGTACAATATCAAAACTCTGTTTGTATAACATTTATTATCTGTAGATTACTCATTAATTACGACGGCATATTTCACTGTATAGTGTATTTTAAATATGTTTTAATACTTTTTATGTGAATAAAATAAAAGTTAAATTTTAACTATTCAGTCTGACTCTAAATTAAATTTCGAATGTAGGAGATTATTTTTGATCACTTAAATGGGTGTCTTTTTCTGTTTCTTTTTTGTATAAAATGTGTTTATTTATACTTGTCATCCCTTTTTCCTCCACCAATATTACATATTTATATATACATTCATCTTAATTTCTTATACCTTTGTACATTATATTATAAGGTAATTAATAGGACAAACTTCTTTATGTTTATATATTGAGGATTGTCTCTTCATACTAAGTAGTTCTACCATTTTCTTTTGCTCAAACTTTCTTTCTTTCAATTAAGAACGGTCAATTGTTTCACTACCATCAAGATATTAACTAGATATTAATCTTTGAGATATTTTCCTGAAAAAAGTGAAATTGAATAATTTCTTATGACAATTCTAACTTAAATTTGATGACTTTAGAAATTTTAGTAATACAGTTAACCCAAAAAGACAAAGAAATGATCAGTCTAAAAATTTTAATTGTATGTGTATTTTAACAGTAAGAGACAGAATAACAAAAAAAAAAAAGAAAAGAAAAGAAAAACATTTCAAGAAAGTTATAAATTGATTTGCAGGTCAATGCATGAAATACGTATTTGGCCCCTTCAACTTAGTACTTGGTGGCAAAACCCTTGTTTGTATCATAGAGGTCAGACGTTTCTTGTAGTTGGCCACCAGGTTTGAACACATCTCAGGAGGGATTTTGTCCCACTCCTCTTTGCAGATCCTCTCCAAGTCATTAAGGTTTCGAGGCTGATGTTTGGCAATTCGAACCTTCAACTTCCTTCACAGATTTTCTATGGGTCAGTAGACTGGCTAGGCCACTCCAGGAACTTAATGCGCTTCTTCTTGTGCCACTCCTTTGTTGGCTTGGCTGTGTGTTTTGGGTCATTGTCATGCTGGAATACCCATCCACGACCCGTATTCAGTGCTCTGGCTGAGGGAAGGAGGTTCACACACAAGATTTGATGGTACATGGCCCAGTCCATCGTCCCTTTCATGCGGTGCAGTTGTCCTGTCCCCTTAGCAGTAAAACACCCCCAAAGCATAATGTTTCCACCTCCATGTAAGATGGTGGGGATGGTGTTCTTGGGGCCATAGGCAGCATTCCTTCTCCTCCAAACACAGCGAGTTGAGTTGATGCCTTGATTTTGCTTGATTTTAGTCTCATATGACCACAACACTTCCATCCAGTTCTCCTCTTAATCATTCAGATGCTCATTGGCAAGCTTCAGACAGGCCTATACATGTGGTTTCTTGAGCAGGGGTACCTTGCGGGCGCTGAAGAATTTCAGTCCTTAACGGCGTAGTGTGTTACCAATTTTTTTCTTGATGACTATGGTCCCAGCTGCCTTGAAATCATTAACAAGATCCTCCCGTGTAGTTCTGAGCTGATTTCTCACCGTTCTCATGATCATTAAAACTCCACAAGGTGAAATCTTGCATGGAGAGCCAGACTGAGGAAAACTGACAGTTATTTTGTGTTTCTTTCATTTGAGAAAAATCGCACCATCTGTTGTCACCTTCTCACCAAGCTGCTTGGCAATGGTCTTGTAGCCCATTCCAGCCTTGTGTATGTCACATCCTTGGACAGCACTTTGGTCTTGGCCCTGGTGGAGAGTTTGGAATCTGACTGATTGATTGCTTCTATGGACAGCTGTCTTTTATACAGGTAACAAGCTGAGATTAGGAGCACTCCCTTTAAGAGAGTGCTCCAAATCTCAGCTCATTACCTGTATAAAAGACACATGGGAGCCACAAATCTTGATGATTGATAAGGGATTAAATACTTATTTCACTTATTGACTTGCAAATCAATGTATACCTTTTTTTGACATGCGTTTTTCTTGTTTATTGTTGTTATTCTGTCTCTCACTGTTAAAATACACCTACCATTAAAATTATTGTATTATTGTATGTAATGCACACATTGCACAAATTGCCTTCCTCTGGATCAATTAACAATAAATCCGCGTATTGCCGTTCAGAGATCTAAAAAGGTTGAACTCGATAGACTAAACTGTCTTTTCAACCTAAATTACTATGTAGCTATGTAAATGTAGTGGTACTGAGAGGCTGGCTTGAATTTGTTCAAAAGAGGGGTGATGAAGAGGTTTATCTCTTAGTGTGGTGGTCATTACCTGAATGATTCAATTGGACAGGTAGGGTCATAAATTGGAAAGTAAGTGATTTGAACAGTGTGGCGCTAGTTTGGTTGAACGCAGTGTGAGTAAATTGGAATTGTGATTAAATCTGATAAAATTCTTAGGGCATCATTCTATTATCGTCCGCAGCCGTTGCGGGGCCGCAAGGACCGGCCGCAAGCTATTCGGCTATTCTATTCCCCTCCGGCCGGGGGTTCCGGCAGGCTTGCGGCCGGCGCCTTGCTATCTCTTGCGGCCGATCGCGCCTTTGATCTAAAACGGCCGCAAGGAAATCGGCCGTAAGAAAAGCCTGGTTGCGATTCTATTGCTCCGGGAACCCTGTCTGCAAGGCTAAAAACGAGCCGCAGCTTACTTGCAGCAAACAGGTCCCGCTAGCACCAATTAAGCACCTAAAATAGCTCAAATAAAGCCATCCTGCACTTTGAGAAGACTATAAAGTGATATTCGGTGTTAGAAAAAATAGCACATAATTCCCCTATACTCAAATCCGGAAAATAATATTTTTTTAATGTACGTAAAATATCCATGTAAAAAGTCCCTAGGGCTTGGAGCACCTCAGACACGCCCACGCCACAGCCGGAAAATAAACAGTTAATTTGAACTCGGGTTTGGGCTGATGTGCAAGCTTGAGAGTGGGTTAATTTTAATCCTCATGTCCCCCAATATGATCCCTAGCATTTACAGAGCTGTACAGTACAGGCTTGAATTTATTTTTGCGTTTTTAGATTTCATAGCTTACGGCCGGTTTCAAGATATGCGGCCGGCCGTAAGGGGAGATCCTTGCGGGACCGTTTAATTGAATTGCAAGCTAACGGGACCCCCGCAAGAAATCGCAGCCTTACGGCCGATTTACGGCCGATAATTGAATGAGGCCCATAGTGAGGAAAATAGGTTGCGATGGTTATAAAGACAAGTTACTACAGCTTTTATTGTAAGTGAGTTTTTGGGCCAAAAAACATGAGCCTGATTTAAAAAAAGACCTTTAAGAAACAGTTGAAAAGGTGTAGACCAAACAAACTAAATTAAACTTTTTACCCTTTACTATGTCTCTCCTCACTTCGATGACAAATAATGTGATGGCATAAAATCAGGAAGCTAACTGGTCTCACCATATTCAACCTGTGGTTGTTAAAGCAAGTAATTGAGGTTGTAATGTAGGACTCTGAATTCTGTTAACTCAATCTTTCAGCTCAATAACAGAAGTAGAAAAATTAGAGAGCGGTAGCTCAGGTATAATACATAATTACCAAATGTAAATTGATAAATTTAGGGTGCTCCTAAGGATGGAATAAAGCGTATGGTATAAAGAGAAAGAAAAGATCCTTTTGTAGGGCACACCTAAAAATCCTAGTTTTAGAAGATAGAGAATAAACTAAATAATAAAACTTAACTTTTAAAGATAATTAAAATCCACATAAAATATATAAACGTAGGTAGCAGAGAGATTACAAATATATTGAATTGTCTATTATGGTATCTCAAAATTGTAGATTCCGCCACTATTAGGCAAACCATAGAAAGTGCTAAGTGCCAATGTAATCACAAAAAAAGTGCCGCCACCCGGTATATGCTAATGACGCGGCGCGCATGTGACGTCACATGCGCGCCGGGTCAAGAAGCGGAGGCCGGCGCACAAGCAGGTAAGTGAGGGGAGAGGGGGGAGGTATTTAGGGGGGTTTAGGTGGAGGAGAGGGGTTGAGGGGGGTTTAGGTTGAGGAGGGGGGTTGGGGTTGAGGGGGATTGAGGGGGGAGGTTGAGGGGTGTTGAGGTTGAGGAGGTGGGTTAGGGTTGAAGGGGGTTGAGGTTGAGGAGGGGGGTTGAGGTTGAGGAGGGAGGTTGAGGATGAGGATGGGGGGGTTGAGGAGGGGGTTGAGGATGGGGGGTTGAGGAGGAACGTTGAGGAGGGGGTTGAGGATGGGGGGGTTGAGGAGGGAGGTTGAGGAGGGGGTTGAGGAGGGGGGTTGAGGAGGGAGGTTGAGGATGAGGAGGGAGGATGAGAAGGGAGGTTGAGGATGAGGAGGGAGGTTGAGGATGAGGAGGAGGGGTTGAGGAGGGAGTTGAGGATGGGGGGTTGTGGAGAGAGAATGAGGATGGGGGGTTGAGGATGGGGGGTTGGGGTTGAGGGGGGGTTGAGGTTTAGGAGGGTTGAGGAGGGTTGAGGTTGAGGAGGGGGTTGAGGATGAGGATGGGGGGTTGCGGAGGGAGGATGAGGATGGGGGGCTTGAGGAGGGGGTTGAGGATGGGGGGGGATGAGGAGGGAGTTTGAGGAATGGGTTGAGGATGGGGCGGTTGAGGAGGGAGGTTGAGGATGAGGAGGGAGGTTGAGGATGAGGAGGAGGGGTTGAGGAGGGGGGTTGAGGTTGAGAAAGGGGGGTTGAGGATGGGGGGTTGAGGAGAGAGGATGAGGATGGGGGGTTGAGGAGAGGGGGTTGAGGAGGGAGGATGAGGAGGGAGGTTGAGGAGGGGGTTGAGGATGAGGAGGGAGGTTGAGGATGAGGAGGGAGGTTAAGGATGAGGAGGGAGGTTGAGGTGGGAGGTTGAGGTTTAGGAGGGAGGTTGAGGATGAGGAGGGAGGTTGAAGATGAGGAGGGATGTTGAGGATGAGGAGGGAGGTTAAGGATGAGGAGGGAGGTTGAGGAGTGGGGTTGAGGAGGGTGATAAGGGAGGGGGGAAGAGACACAGGGAAGGGAGAGGTTGGAAGAGACACAGGGAAGGGAGAGGGGAGAAGAGACACAGGGAAGGGAGAGGAGAGAAGAGACACTGAGAGAGAGGGGGACACAGAGGGCACAAGAGGGACACAGGGGGCATCACATTTCCCACCCTCGGCTTATACTCGAGTCACTCATTTTACCCAGTATTTTGTGGTAAAATGGGTGTCTTGGCTTATACTTGGGTCGGCTAATACTCGAGTATATACGGTAAGTATAAAACCTAACCACACACATAAAATACAATAGTACTACAAATAGTAATAACACCCAAAAAACAACAATAGAAACATTTTTCAGAGCCCCAACATATAAGCCTTGAAATAAAATATAAAAATACTATTATAACAATCCCATGGACAATAAATTACAAAGACTAATTTATGCCCTCTACTATCCCTATAAGCCAAGAAAAAAAAGCATAGTCCAGAAAAGTCTCAAAACACAGAGTCAATGAAATTTTTCATTCTAAATTACCAGTCCTAATGTACAATATTAACCATACAACGTAACCATACACATAAAATAGAATAGGACTACAAATAGTACTAACAACAAAAAACAATAGAAACAATTTCACAGCCCCAACATATAAGCATTTAAAGAAAATATAAAAATACTATTAGAACAATCCCCTGTACGATAAATTACAAAAAGTACAACAAACAAAACAAATTAACAAACCAAAAAAATACACCTACTATATCTACAAGAAACTATAGTGTAATTACCTTGAGTATTGTGATCGTTTGCTCCTTTAAGTATGACAAGCAAGTGGAGTATGGAGTTCTTGTCAGAAGTGAAGGAGTTAAAACTTCTGAAGAACTCCTAATTGGAGCAACTGCCCTTTAAAAGCCTGAAAGCAGACCTGGAGAGGGAGGTGTGGCCGGCTAGGCTCTGTGCAGGTTGTGGGCTGCTGACAGAAGCACGCCACAGAGAGTGAAGACTGTTCCTGTGTGGAAATACAGTGGGCTGTGTGAAGCTTGATTTACTGGGACTGCAAGTACTACAACAGTGAGAAGAGGGTACTGATTGCAGTCACAGGAAGAACTGAGCTGAAAGAGCGACTATAGACGCCAGAGGTGAAAATACAAGTAAAGCCAAGTAAGTGAAGGGATTATTGATACCCCTGCAGTTAGGCCCTGTTTGGCCTAGCAGAGAGTAGCCAGTGAGTGAAGGCCTCAAACTGAAGCAAGCCAAAGAAGGACGCTTGTTGCTATCTGACATATAAAGGAACGCAGTACGTTCACACAGTCTGCTGGAAGCAGAAATTGTACCAGAGCCTGAGCGAGAGACTACTATATTCCAGAGTTGGTTCACAGAAAGGACTTCTGTGGTATCGGAGACATTCCACTGAGCAAGGATTATCTCCAGACCCCATCCCTAAGAAGCTGGATGCAACAAGGGATAAAACAGGTTGGTGACAGATACATGTTTTCACCATATGAGGATAAGAAGCACAAAGGCCCCAGGGAGAAGTGTGCATTGAGAGAAAGTAATAGTCCCTCATCCCCAGAGGGTGACAAGGGTCCCTGGGGTGAAGCATAAGGGAGAGAAGGGTGGGCCCTATGCTTCACCCACCATAGATTGAGACTGTTTGTTTTCTAGCCACCAGCTGGCATTTTCAACCAGATAAGAGACTTTTCGTATCCTGGCCACTAGGTGGCACTCACACCAGTCTCGAGGACTAATCGTATGCTGGCCCCAAGGGGGCAGTCTCCCCAGCTTAAAGGACTGTTGACAAGCTGGCCACAAGGGGGGCAGTTCCCAAGTTCAAGGACTGTTTACAAGCTGACCACAAGGTGGCAGACTCCCCAAGTTTAAAGGACTGTCTCAACCTGGCCACAAGTTGGCATTCTCCCACCTCACGGAGAAGTAGCTATTTATTTTTTCGTTATATTAAGCAGAGCTACGGCTACCGCTGTTATTTTTCTTTCTGTAAATAAACCG
The DNA here is from genome assembly GCA_027410445.1 of Discoglossus pictus. Taxonomy (NCBI): domain Eukaryota; kingdom Metazoa; phylum Chordata; class Amphibia; order Anura; family Alytidae; genus Discoglossus; species Discoglossus pictus. The sequence goes on from CM050173.1 coordinate 4,216,419, forward strand.
ATTTGCTGCACTTCCAAGAAGGTATCCGCCTTTGATTTAAAAAACCACCGCTATACGCGGCCATCCTGATCACACTGGTGTCAGAAGTGGGATTGAAAAATGTCTGTGTTGAAGAAGACAGCCCACCGTATAGCATAAAAATGGAGGAGGCCTTTAAAGCTTTTATAGAAGCCCAGCGGGTGATGAACAAACAGCAAGCCGAGTTGAACAGAGAGCTGGCTGCTAAGCTTGGTCAGAGCCAGTCAGAAATGAGAGAGTCTTTAGAAGCACAGAAAGTGCAGATGCAGCGATTGAGTTCTACAGAGAACATAGTGGGTTCAAAATCAAGCAGGGTTATGAACCTTAATTGCTGTCTAAAGAAAATGACAGCTCAAGATGATGTAGAAACCTACCTCCTGAATTTTGAGAAGATTGCTACCAGGGAAGGTTGGCCTAAACAGCATTGGGCCACAGTCCTGGGTCCCTATCTGTGTGGAGAAGCACAGGAAGTGTATGGGGTTTTGCCTGAAGAAATGGCAACCAATTATTGCACCCTGAAAGAGGAGTTTCTTGACCGTATAGGAGTAAAGAAAGTAAAGAGAGCGCACCCCTGGAATTTTTTCGCCAGACAAGCGTATCGCTACCCAAGAGACATACTTGTCGGGCCAAGGATAAGATACAGTTTCCCTGTTAAGGGAAGGCCAACCAAACCTGACATAGTAGTAAACAAGGAGTCGGAGAGAGTGCCCGCAGAGTCGGAGAGAGTGCCCGCAGAGTCGGAGAGAGTGCCCGCAGAGTCGGAGAGAGTGCCCGCAGAGTCGGAGAGAGTGCCCGCCGAGTCGACGAGAGTGCCCGCAGAGTCGGCGAGAGTGCCCGCAGAGTCGGCGAGTGAGCCCGCAGAGACGGCGAGTGAGCCCGCAGAGACGGCGAGTGAGCCCGCAGAGACGGCCGATCCAGCCAAAGAGACGGCCGATCCAGCCAAAGAGACGGCCGATCCAGCCAAAGAAATGGCCGATCCAGCCAAAGAGACGGCCGATCCAGCCAAAGAGACGGCCGATCCATAGTTACATAGTAGTTACATAGTAATTAAGGTTGAAAAAAGACTTTCAGTCCATCAAGTTCAACCTGTTAAGATCTCCTCTGATCTGCAATATGCAGATTAGTTATTAATTAAATTATTGATTAAATAATTATTAATAGTATAGTATTGGAGAATGAATAAAGAGTTAGTCCATCAAGTTCAACCTTTTTAGATCTCTATTGATCTTTTTAATTTGGACTATTTATTATTATTGTTAATTGTTAATTATTGTTAATTGATCCAGAGGAAGGCAAACATAAAAAAAAAAACCATTGAAACTTTGCCAATTGTCTCATAAGGGGAAAAAAAAGCAAAATTCCTTCCTGACCCCAGAAACTGGCGATCAAATTTCTCCCTGGATCAATATTCCTTGCTAGTTATCTAGGATAGCCTTGAATGCCCTCTTTATTCAGAAATATATCTAACCCCTTTTTGAAGTTGTCTATCGAATTCGCTGTCACCACCTCCTTTGGTAGAGAATTCCACAGTTTAACCACCCTAACTGTGAAAAACCCTTTTCTTTGTTTAAGGTGAAATCTTTTTTCCTCTAACCTCAACGGATGTCCTCTTGTCAGTTGAAAATCTCTTGCTACAAAAAGTTCACTTGACAAAGCCTTATATTGACCCTGGATGTATTTAAATAACGTAATCATATCTCCTCTTAGACGCCTTTTTTCTAGCGAAAATAAGTTTAATTTTGCTAGTCTTTCTTCATAACTTAGCACCTCCATTCCCCTTATTAGTTTTGTAGCCCTTCTCTGTACTTTTTCCAGCTCTAAAATGTCTTTTTTGTGAGGTGGTGCCCAAAATTGTACTCCATATTCCAAATGAGGGCGTACTAGAGATTTGTATAATGGCAGAATTATATCTTCTTCCCTGGCTTCTATACCCTTCCTAATACATGCTAATATTTTATTTGCCTTTGCAGCCGCTGCTTGGCTTTGAGCGCTGTTACCTAGGTGGTTGTCCACTAGTACTCCCAAATCCCTTTCAATATCTGATACCCCTAGATTTGCTCCATTAAGATTATAGATTGCTTGGCTATTGTTCCTTCCCAAATGCATAACCTTACATTTATTTGTATTAAATCTCATCTGCCATTTAGCCGCCCATTTCTCTAATTTATGCAAATCCTTTTGTAGGGAAAGTACATCATTATCTGATTTTATTACCTTGCACAACTTAGTGTCATCAGCAAAAATGGAGACACTACATTCGAGTCCTACTTCAATGTCATTAATAAATATGTTAAAAAGGAGAGGACCCAATACTGAGCCCTGAGGAACCCCACTTATCACATTAGACCAATCGGAGTATGTTCCATTTACAACAACCCTTTGCTTTCTGTCTTTTAGCCAGCTCTCGATCCATGAGCAGATATTTACTGCAATCCCTGTATCCCTTAGTTTGCTCACTAGTCTTCCATGTGGCACTGTATCAAATGCCTTTGAAAAATCTAAAAAGACTACATCCACTGAGTTGCCCTGATCCAAGTTCCTACTAACCTCCTCATAAAAACTAATTAGATTGGTCTGACACGACCTTTCCTTCATAAATCCATGTTGACTGCTACCTATGATCCTGTTCAAATAGACATATTCTTGTATTCTGTCCCTTATTAACCCTTCTAAAAGCTTCCCAACTACAGAAGTGAGGCTCACTGGTCTATAATTCCCCGGATTTGCTCTAGATCCCTTCTTAAATATAGGTATCACCTCTGCTTTTCTCCAGTCATCTGGTAGAGACCCTGTAGTGAGCGAGTCTTTAAAGATTAGATATAATGGTTTGGCTATTACAGAACCCAGCTCCCTCAGTACCCTTGGATGTATTCCATCAGGACCTGGGGCTTTATTAACATTTATTTTCTCCAACCTCTTTTGTATTTCTTCCTGCGTTAACCAATTATTTAGTGAAGGTAGTGTAGCCCCATTATGTTGCAGTGTCCCAACCACTGGTACCTCCCTTGTGTAAACCGACGAAAAGAACCTATTTAGCTCATCTGCCTTTTCCTGGTCACTAATTATCAGATGGCCTGTGTCACATTGTAATGGTCCTATCGATTCCTTCCTGGCCTTCTTCCCATTAATTTATTTATAAAATATTTTAGGGTTAGTCTTACTTTCCATTGCAACTGACTTCTCATTTTCTATTTTAGCCAGTCTAATAGCCCTTTTGCAAGCCTTGTTGATTTCCTTATAGTCACATAAAGATGCCTCTGTTCCCTCCTTCTTGTATAATTTAAATGCATATTTCTTTTTCCTCATCATGATCTTTAAGTCATTGTTAAGCCACATGGGATGTGATTTACTCCTATTCATTTTATTTCCACATGGTACATGCTGATGAGTATGTTTATTTAGTAAGGATTTGAATGTTGTCCATTTATTTTCAGTATTCTTCCCTGTAAGTTCTTTGTCCCAGTCTATATGTTGTATTGCTGCCCGTAGCCCATTAAAGTTAGCCCTTTTAAAATTTAGAGTTTTTGTTGGCCCCTTACAACTTTGTTTTTTGTATTCAATCTCAAATGAGACTGTGTTGTGATCACTGTTCCCCAAGGGTTCCCCTATTTTTACATTTGATATTATATCAATATTACTTGTGATGACTAAATCCAAGATGGCCCCATTTCTAGTAGGTTCTTGTATTACCTGGGCTAGATAATGATCCCTGAGTGTACTCAAGAACCTGCTCCCCTTAGCTGAGCTGCTGGTCTCGTTTATCCAGTTTATATCAGGGTAATTAAAGTCTCCCATTATTAGAACTTGCCCATGCTTAGCTGCATTTCCAATCTGTAACAATAATTGTATTTCCTCACTTTCAGCTATATTTGGGGGTTTATAGCATACTCCCACCAATATCCATTTAGAATTAGCTCCTCCACTATTTAGCTCAACCCACAAGGATTCAATGATGCCGTTAGTGCCAGCATAAATATCTTCTCTAACTATAGGCTTAAATTCAGGCTTAACATAAAGACAGATCCCTCCTCCTCTTTTACCATTTCCCCTATCTTTCCTAAATAGGTTATAACCATCCAGATTAACAGTCCAGTCATGAGATTCATCCCACCATGTTTCCGTAATGCCTATTAAGCCCCATTTTTCTTGTACTGCTAATATTTCTAGCTCATCCATTTTCCCAGGCAAACTTCTTGCGTTTGCAATCATACACTTTATGTTGCTATGGCTCTGCTGATGTGAAGTGCCTGCCACTGTATTTGAGGCCCCTATTAATATCTCCCTACTTTCTATTGTAACCCTCCCCCCTTCTCCTCCCCCATGGGTAAATAATTCATCCCTTTCCCTCTCTACCCTATTTACCCCCAATACTTCTATATAGTCCCTCCCCCCCACCTACAAGTTTAAAAACTCCCCCAGCCGTTCTACCATCCTATTCCCTAGCACAAAAGCACCCTCATCATTAAGGTGCAATCCATCCCTGCTATAGAGATTGTACCCAAGTGAGAAGTCAGCCCAGTGCTCTAAAAACCCAAAACCCTCTGCACTGCACCACTTTTTTAGCCACGCATTAACCTCCCTAAGCTCCTTCTGCCTCCCTGGGCTAGCACGTGGCACTGGTAGTATCTCAGAAAATACTACCTTGGAGGTCCTTGCTTTAAGCTTATTCCCTAATTCTCTAAAATCATTCTTTAGGACGCTCCATCTTCCACTAACTTTGTCATTGGTACCAATGTGTACCAAGACCGCCGGTTCATTACCAGCCCCTCCCAATAATTTATCCACCCGATCCACAACATGCCGAACCCGAGCACCCGGGAGACAGCAAACTGTTCGATTGCTGGGATCTGGGTGACAAATTACCCTGTCTACCTTCCTAATAATAGAGTCCCCTACCACCAAAACATGTCTGTTGCTCTGCCTATTCTGCCCTCCCTCTTCTCCAGTAGAGCTGTTCACCCGGCTGTTAGAGGGAACAGCTCTATCTGGCATTGCCATTCCTGAATGGACATTGCCAACAGTTTCACTCAATCTGGCAAATCTGTTGTTGTTTGCCAACTCAGAACTGGCCTGCCTCCTCCTGTACCCTCTGATTCCCCTTCTAACTGTAACCCAGCTACCTCCCTGGCCATCCTCACTAGCCCCAGCTCCTCCCTCCATACTAGGCCCAGCTAAACTGTGCTCCGTGAGCACCAACTCCCTTTCCAGTGGAGCAATATCACTAAGTGCTGCAATTCTCCTCTCCAGATCTTCAATTTGAGCTTCCAAAGAGGCAACATGCTCACACCTGTCACAGAGGTATGGACCCTGGATCATCTGTTCCAGTAGTGCAAACATTTGACAGGATGTACACTGAATAAGGTTGCCACTGGACTGACTCATAATTATTATTATTGTCTACGAAATTTCAGTGGGAAAAATAAAGAATATAATATAATATATTTATATAAAGTTTTCCTCCTTTGCACTATAAATCTGCCCTCCCTTTTCTTTGAAGGCCCTCCTTTTATTTAAACTCCTAGGCTTTTACTAGAATTGCACTTGATACTGAAAATGTTCGCAAGCTCACAAGTTCCCCTTCTCTGGTTTCTATTAACTTCTGCCTTCTCGCCTGGGCACAATTAGTGCACTCTGCAATTAATCAGCCTTTACTTGCAAGGAAAATCCACTTGTGATCCAGCCAAAGAGACGGCCGATCCAGCCAAAGAGACGGCCGATCCAGCCAAAGAGGTCGCTGAGAGCCCCAAAGAGGTCGCTGAGAGCCCCAAAGAGGTCGTTGAGAGCCCCAAAGAGGTCGCTGAGAGCCCCAAAGAGGTCGCTGAGAGTCCCAAAGAGCCTGCTGGTGCAGATAGAATGGCCTTAGAGGAGGAGAAACAGCGTTTTTTAAGGCTCCAAAGACAAGCCCACGTTAAAATGAGGCCCGAGTATGTCCCTGAATGGCGGAGGAAGCCTACGTTCGAGGACTACCAAGTGTCCTATAGGAATGAGAAATTGATGCCTATTTGGGAGCGGAGGAAATGTCCCCCAAAGCCTAAGCTGAACGAATCAGTGGGGTGGGAGCGGCCGCACAGTGATAAAGAGGAGAACATGTCTAAATTTCGACAGAAGCCCCGGCGAATACAACTGTTGACGTTAGACAGTGGGGAAAGTGACAAAGAGGCGTCTAATGGAGACCAGCCAGAAAGCGTTGCTAGGCCAGTGTCCGATGTGAAAACCTTAGAAAAGACTGTTCCTGTATCAAAACTGGAGCACACGCCACTAAATGAAGCTGGACAAGCTGCACAGGCAGGAGGATTTGATGATGACTCTGTTGAACCAGCCGTAGTAACGCTGGTTGAATTTGTTGCGGCTAAGCAAGCAAAAGAACTTCAGTTGTCTACAAACAAAAATATACTTGAAACTGAGAATGTTCTAACCAATGAGGTAGAGTTAACTTCAGGAGCATTAACTGCCCTGGAAGAGGCAATAGAAATCTTGTGTGCTGTAGAGACCACGGAAATGTTGGCGGTTCCCCAATTCGAAGAGTCCCCTGCAACAACAGATGAAGCTACCCCTGTGCCAGTGGAAAGCGACAGTGCAAAGAGGGCGGAAGAACAACAGAAGCCTGTTGATCACATCCTTCAAGCAGTTGTAGAAAGTACAAAGCTGTCTGTAGAAACAGTTATAGAAAAGCCTGACGATGCACAGGTGAGAGACACTGAAGACATGGTTGAGCTGAGCATTTGCACGCAGGTGTCCAAGAGTTTTGTTGAGGAATGTTTAAAAAGCACAGCTCCACAGCTATTGGAGAGTACTCTTGAAAAAGCAGAAACTGTACAACATGTAGTAGGTATTATTGAAATGAATACTGAGGACTTTGAAATTATTGGCACAACCGAAAAGGTGCCATCACTTGACAAAAAACTCCCTGAAATCATCCCTGCTGATGGTAAAGAAGAAGAATTTACATATTTGATGGAGGAGGCAGCAGAGGAAGGGGCTGCCCAAAGGACTCCATTGACAAAGGAAGTGACTGCAGTAAGCCTTCATGATTTCTTCAAGCGTCGGCCAAGGCCATCTTGCGAAGGGAATGACATACAGCTTATTAAATCAACAAAGTATCAGCCATGCAGTTTTGAACGTAAGATGGACATTAGTGATAAAAACGAAATCAAAACAAGAGACTCTGCTCCAGCAGAAAAATGTAAAGGGAATGCAAATAATTCCACCCGAGCATCACCGGCTTGTACGGGCGAGGTATTAGAAGGAACTAAAGTTGGAGGAAGTGAGCCAGCCAAGAGTTCTGATGAGCCACCCAGGGCTTGGCACACAGTGGATTCTGAGGACCAGGTGGATAAGCCAGAGTCCATTCCGAAGTCTGTAAGTGAAGATGAAGATCCTACTTGTGGAATCCAGCAGGAAATCCCTGTGCCTCTACTGGATTCTCAGACTATTGAGGAGACATCTAAATATCCTGTACCAAAACAACATAAAGCAAAGTTTTCCAAGCTGGAAAAGCTCTGTGCTCTTAGAGTGGATCTCTCCTTAAAACCCTGTTTGTGCCCTGATGTTGGCTCAATCGTTAAATTGGATGAACCAAAGCAAAATAAAGAACTAGAAGCTTGGAAAGAGGGTTTTCTGAAGCACTCCCTGCATAAAGCCAAGCCTGTGATTGAGAGGAAAGTTAACCTAAAAATCGTCCGCAAAGGGACAACGGCAGATGGAAAGGAGGAGCTAAAGGCAGATGTGGTATCTGTCATTGTGTCTGCTGAAACCACTGATGAGTTAATTCAGAGAAAGCCAGTTGAAAAGCTCCCACTTCTTAAAGCAAAGCTGCAGGAAGCAATGAAACAGCATTGTACTGAAGAGCGGCAGAAGCGCCAGGCTATGTTTAAGTTGGACAATGAAGATGGCTGTGAAGTTGAGGATGACGAGGGAAACACGGAGACTGTAGAAGATCTCCTGGGAGTTGAAGTTGATGAAGAGATTGGAAATGATGACGGGCTCGAAGAGAGTGCATCGGATATTGTTATATCTGTACCCAGACATGTGACTACAGAGTCCATCACAAGGCTGTTCGAGGACAGCTCTACAAAGTTGGGGGATTCGCTCCTTCCCGATAAAGGCGACACACATAAAGGAGGCAAAACAGACCAGTAAGGAAATGAGAAGATGGATTTACAGGCGGCCACTATCGCAGCCTTCTATCTCAATGCGGACGGCACAGAGGAGGAATAGTTGGCTGGGTGAAGAGTTCTTGAGTGGTGAGCAACCCTACCGGATGTCCGGCCTCTCGGCATGTCGCCCAACGCCATGTTGTTGAGCTGAGGGGGAGGGTGTGTGATCGTTTGCTCCTTTGAAGTATGACAAGCAAGTGGAGTATGGAGTTCTTGTCAGAAGTGAAGGAGTTAAAACTTCTGAAGAACTCCTAATTGGAGCAACTGCCCTTTAAAAGCCTGAAAGCAGACCTGGAGAGGGAGGTGTGGCCGGCTAGGCTCTGTGCAGGTTGTGGGCTGCTGACAGAAGCACGCCACAGAGAGTGAAGACTGTTCCTGTGTGGAAATACAGTGGGTTGTGTGAAGCTTGATTTACTGGGACTGCAAGTACTACAACAGTGAGAAGAGGGTACTGATTGCAGTCACAGGAAGAACTGAGCTGAAAGAGCGACTATAGACGCCAGAGGTGAAAATACAAGTAAAGCCAAGTAAGTGAAGGGATTATTGATTCCGCTGCAGTTAGGCCCTGTTTGGCCTAGCAGAGAGTAGCCAGTGAGTGAAGGCCTCAGACTGAAGCAAGCCAAAGAAGGACGCTTGTTGCTATCTGACATATAAAGGAACGCAGTACGTTCACACAGTCTGCTGGAAGCAGAAATTGTACCAGAGCCTGAGAGAGAGACTACTATATTCCAGAGTTGGTTCACAGAAAGGACTTCTGTGGTATCGGAGACATTCCACTGAGCAAGGATTATCTCCAGACCCCATCCCTAAGAAGCTGGATGCAACAAGGGATAAAACAGGTTGGTGACAGATACATGTTTTCACCATATGAGGATAAGAAGCACAAAGGCCCCAGGGAGAAGTGTGCATTGAGAGAAAGTAATAGTCCCTCATCCCCAGAGGGTGACAAGGGTCCCTGGGGTGAAGCATAAGGGAGAGAAGGGTGGGCCCTATGCTTCACCCACCATAGATAGAATCTGTAGAGGAAAAGGCATTTTCAACCAAATAAGAGACTGTTTGTTTTCTAGCCACCAGCTGGCATTTTCAACCAGATAAGAGACTGTTCGTATCCTGGCCACTAGGTGGCACTCACACCAGTCTCGAGGACTAATCGTATGCTGGCCCCAAGGGGGCAGTCTCCCCAGCTTAAAGGACTGTTGACAAGCTGGCCACAAGGGGGGCAGTTTCCAAGTTCAAGGACTGTTTACAAGCTGACCACCAGGTGGCAGACTCCCCAAGTTTAAAGGACTGTCTCAACCTGGCCACAAGTTGGCATTCTCCCACCTCACGGAGAAGTAGCTATTTATTTTTTCGTTATATTAAGCAGAGCTACGGCTACCGCTGTTATTTTTCTTTCTGTAAATAAACCGATTTGCTGCACTTCCAAGAAGGTATCCGCCTTTGATTTAAAAAACCACCGCTATACGCGGCCATCCTGATCACAGTATGCTATGCATGTAAGGCAAAAAATACAATCTACGACAGAAAGTAAAAGCAAAAAAATAAAAAACACTTATTTAACAGTACTAAGAAAGTACCCCTACAATCAACTAGAATCACATAGAAACAAACTGTTGATAAGAATTTTTTTGTAAAAACAAACTTAACATCTCAAAATAAACGAATGATACATTATTATTTTTTTACAGATTAACATGGCTGATAACGAGAGTAAACAAGAAAAGAGAAGACGGCAAGCTAGAGAACGACGACAGAGAGCAGACAGCCAGCAAACACCGGAGCAGAAGGAAATTCGACGAGAAAAAGAACGCAAAAGACTTGCAAGCAAAAGACTATCAGCTGCACAAATTAAAGATACGCTAAAAAAAGCTACCAAGCAAATAAAGCATTTAGAACCTGTTCCGCAAACATCAGATGACATTTTTACCTGAAAAAATAAAAGAGATACCAAAAAAAGCCATGAAAAAATCAAAGCATTTAGAACCTGTTCCTGAAACATTACATGACATTTTATCTAAACCAATACAAGATATACCAAGAAAAGCCACGAAAAAAACAAAGCATTTAGAACCTGTTGTTGAAACATTACATGACATTTCACCTGATGAATATGAAAGTCAAACTGCTATATGCTTTGCAAATTGTCCTTTACTCAAGTCTTTAGCAATAGAGGTTCATAGTTGTGGGGACCTGACTACTCAATGTCAGTTTTGTGAGGCTTCTTATTTTAAACAGGAGAGACCCAGAGATGGCCAATTTATTAGTTGCTGTCAAAAAGGCAAGTTCAAAATTCCACAAAGAAAATAATTTCCAATCTATTTACAAAACATTATGACTGAACCTACTTTTCCAAACTACAACAATTTGAAGACAAACATAAGATCCTACAATAGTGCCATATCCTTTGCATAAATGGGGGCAACATTAGCTGCTAATGTACCAGGACATGGTCCTTACTGTTTTAAAGTCCAAGGCCAAATTTATCATCGTACTTCCCATTTACATCCAGAGGAAGGAGAGCAAAGAAAATTTGCTCAACTATATGTCCTAGATACAATGGAAGCTGTTGACCAACGTATGCAGATGGAAGAAAATAAAAAATGCTTACCTAGTGTTTTTATAGAGCTAAACAACATTATGGACAATAGCCCCTACAGTAAAGCTTATAAACAATTGGCAGAAGTAAGAAATAAACAACAACTTCATGCACAAAGACATCAATTACCAATGCCAAAGGTTAATATGGTGCTTAAAAGAGACAGACATACTGATAAACGTTGTTATAACTTGCCAACATCAAATGAGGTTGCAATGGTGTTTCAAAATGATGAAGGAGAACCACCATTTCAAAGAGACATTAGAATATATCCCAGAAATGAGGAGCAACCATTCATTAATATGAGTATCTTAAGTCCAAATTTAGATCCAATGACATACCCCATTTTCTCCCACACGGAGAAGCAGGTTGGCAACCAAAATTAACACTTCCCAGTTACCCAAATGCTAAAGCCAGAATCCGAAATAATGTTTCTATGCTTGAATTTAAAGTAGCTCAAATTGCTATTCGAAATACATTTAATCCAATTTTATGTGGTGGAGAACTAACACAACAATGGATTATTGATTCATATTTGCAAGTTGAGGCCAATAATTTTAACTTTATAAAATATCAACAAGATAAACTATGTGTAGAACTATATTCGGGACTAATGGACTATGTTGCTGACGTGGCTACAAGCAGAGACATGACAGCTGGCAAAGCCATCATTTTACCATCTTCCTTTCAAGGATCTCCTCGAAATATGAGAGAAAGTGCTTCCGTTAGATCAGAGTTAGTAGCCAGAGTTTTTAAGATTAAATTAAATTAATTAATACGCGACATCACTATAAGTCAGTTATTTGGCAAATGTCTTGCTTATGTATACCATTGAATTTAAAAAAAGAGGCCTTCCACATGCACATCTTCTCATAATACTTCAAGAAAAAGATAAATTAGATACTGCTGACAAAGTCGATGCAGTCATTGTTGCAGAACTACCAGATCCAGAACTATATGGTAGACAATGTTAGATTGTTACTCATCGCATGATTCATGGACCCTGTGGTGAGCTTAATCCACAATCACCATGTATGGAAAATAATAAATGTTCCAAAGATTTTCCAAAAGATAAAACCTATGCCAATTGTGATGGCTATCCACTTTATAAAAGAAGAGAAGGAGATAGTGCCATTATTAGTGGAAAAAAAGTTGACAATAGATATGTAGTACCATACAATCCACATTTACTCATGAAGTATAACGCCCACATTAATGTAGAAGCCTGCACTTCCATCAAATATATTAAATATGTGTACAAATATATTTACAAAGGCTATGATGCAGCTACTGTAGTCGTCAAAAGTGCAGATAACCCTGAAAGTAGTGAGTTAGTAGATGATGAACTTGCATCTCATGTAGATGCTCGCTATGTCAGTGCGCCAGAAGCTATGTGGCGGCTTTTAAAATTTGAAATGCATGATAGATCACATGCAGTATATAGATTAGCAGTACATTTGCCACAAAGACATTTAGTGTATTTCCATGCTGGAAATGAAAGTAATGCATTGGCCCAAAGTGAAGTTTGTCACACTACACTAACTGCATGGTTTGAATTAAATTCCACAGATTCAGAAGCAACACAATTCTTATATTTTGAAATTCCATATCACTATGTTTTTGTGAATGGATTATGGAGACCTAGAAAAAGCAGAGGAAATAAAATAATCCCAAGAATTTACACAGTCAGTCCAAGAGATGTTGAATGTTTTTGCTTACGAATATTACTTTTAAATGTTCCTGGAGCACAAAGTTTTGAATACTTAAGAACTGTTAATGACATAGTATATGAATCCTTCCATTTAGCTGCAAGACATAGAAACTTACTAGCTGATGATACAGAATGGGAAAGATGTTTAGAAGAAGCAGCACAATGTCAAATGCCACGGCAGATGAGAGAACAATTTGCATTTATTTGTATCTTCTCAAATGCTCCAAATGCATTAGCTTTGTGGGAGACATTTAAAAGTAATATGGCTGAAGACTTTATGCGACGATACAATGAACCGATTGCACACTTAAAAGCGTTAATGGAAATCCAAGAAGTATTTTTAACTCATGGATTAGGTTGTGCAATTTTTAATTTGCCTGATCCAAGTCTTATAGATGACATAAACTTTGAAGACTATGACATTTAACTACAAGTAGAAAGAACAGAAGAAAGACTTGCGACTTTAAATACGTTACAATTGCAAGCATTTAATGCCATTAAAAATGCAATAGATGATGACATGGTCACAGAGCATTATTTCTATCTTGATGGACCTGGTGGATCAGGAAAAACATATCTATATAATTTATTAATGAGTTCTGTACGAGCACAAGGTCAAATAGCACTGCCGTTTGCCACTACTGGAATTGCTGCACTTTTGTTAGAAGTTGGAAGAACTGTACATAGTGGCTTTAAACTGCCAGTGCCTATTTTAGAAACTTCTGTGTCAGATATTCGCATGACATCATTACAAGCAAAGAAATTGAAAAAAAGTAAATTAATTATAATAGATGAGGCCACAATGATGTCATGCTATGCCCTCAAATGTATTGACCGTTTGCTTCGTGAAGACATGGATAATAGTTTTCCATTTGGTGGAAAGGTAATGTTGTTAGGTGGCGATTTTAGACAAACATTACCTGTCGTTGTACATGGAAATCGAACTGACATTATCGAAACCTGTATAAAGTCAAGCACACTATGGAAACATTTTACCCATCTTCAACTGCAACAAAACATGAGATCAGAAGGCTAAACTGATTTCAATGATTGGCTTATTAAAATTGGAGAAGGCAGAAAAGAAAAAATACCACATTTACCTGACGACACTGTGCAGATCCCACCTCATATGATTTGTCACCAAGATATTATATCAGCTATATTTGAAGGTAGCATAAATAACCAGGAATATTAAGAGCTTGCCAACCAAGTCATACCAACGTGTAAAAATAAGGATGCATTAATCCTCAATAATGAAATCTTTAAAAAAATTAATGCACCACAAATAAATTATCACAGTGCTGATTCTGTACTTGCTGATGACAATGAAATTCAGGCTAACTTTTCCACTGAATTCATAAACTAACTCCTTCTGGAATGCCACCACATATTTTGCAGCTAAAGAAAGGTGCAATTGTCATGTTACTGCGAAATATGAACCCCAAAAAAGGTCTATGCAATGGGACAAGATTAATTGTTCAACAATTAAAGGACCATTTTATAGATGCTGAAATTTTAACAGGTACCCATAAAGGAGAGAGAGTTTTCATACCAAGAATAGATTTAGCACCAAGTGAAAGTAGTCTCCCTTTTATACTTCAAAGAAGACAATTTTCCATCATTATGGCATTTGCCATGACCATTATTAAATCACAAGGACAAACGTTCAAATCTGTTGGTATTTTCTTACAAGAACCAGTATTTGTACATGGCCAATTGTACGTTGTGTTATCACGGTGCAAAAATCAACAGGCTATTAAAGTTTACATTGAAAAGAATGAAAGTCAAGGTGATTTATTAGAAGATGGACGTATTTTTACTAAAAACATTGTCTACTATGAAGTACTTTAACTTTTCATTAAAGAAATAAAACCCATGCAAAACAAATTTAAAAGCAAATGCAAAAATATCTAAAAAAAAAAATATAGAGAACCACTTTTCCAGAGACCAGACTATCAGCCTTATTAAATTGCGATTCAGCCAACTGAAAAGGGCTCTATATAAGCACATAGCATATTTTTTTTACAGAAGTTTTTAGTTAGTGAACTTCTATCCAAAAGCAAGGTCTGCACTAACTAAAAACTTCTGTAAAAAAATATGCTATGTGCTTATATAGAGTCGTGTTCAATTGGCAGAATCGCAATTTAATAAGGCTGTATATGTGCGATTTAAAACAATTACTATAGCAACAAACAAAGGTTAACCATACAAATCAATAAACAATTCAGTCATAATGGAAGTACTGTATATATATTATTAGCCTCACAAAACACTTGCCTTGCATTATTTTCACAAATTATGCTAAAATGTTAATTAACTATGTCACTGTTTCTAATGTTACAAGTTTGAATTTTTTTTTGTCAAGTTCCTTACTTAGAGAGATAAGAAAGTTCAAGTTTTAAAATATATACTTTCAAGTTTCTTAATTAGACATATTACAAAGTTCTTGTTAAGAGGTCAACCACGTTTAAAATCACATCAACAAACAAAAGTCAACCATTGAAAAATACAAATTAATAAACAATTCAGTCAGAATTAATGGAAGTATACTGTTTATGGATGTTTAGCTTCACAAAACACTTGCCTTGCATTATTTTTACAAATTATGTTAAAATGTTAATTAACTATGTTACTGTTTCTAATGTTACAAGTTTGAAAACAATATTTTCAAGTTCATTACTTAGACAGATAAGAAAGTTCAAGTTTCAAAAAATATACTTTCAAGTTCTTTACTTCAACATATTACAAAGTTCATGTTAAGAGCTCAACCACGTTTTAAGTCACAATGTAAATATTGTCTTTTATGTTAAACGTTAATCCAGGGAGTAATCTGATCCCCGGTTCATGGGGTCAGGAAGGAATTATTTTTTTTCCCTCTCTGATACAATTGGGTACGTTTCAAGGAGGGTTTTTACTGTTTGCCTGCCTCTGGATTCAATGTTTATTTAAGTTAACAATTCTTGAGATAGAAATTGCATGTTAAAAAACCATTACCTCAAGTTTACAATACTGATTAATTTAAAATTCAACTGTTTTAACATTCAAATGTTAATACTTTTAATATAAAATTATGTTAAAATCTTAATTAACTATGTTACTGTTTATAATGTTCCAAGTTGGAAAAATGTTTTTTCAAGTTCCTTAATTACACAGATAAGAAAGTTCAAGTTTCAAAAAATATACTTTCAAGTTTCTTACTTAGATATATTACAAAGTTCATGTTAAGAGGTTAACCACGTTTTAAGTCACAGCAATAAACAAAGGTCAACCATTGAAAAATACAAAACAATAAACAATTCAGTCATAATTAATGGAAGTACTGTTTATGGATGATTAGCCTCACAAAACACTTGCCTTGCATTATTTTTACAAATTATGTTAAAATGTTAATTAACTATGTTACTGTTTCTAATGCTACAAGTTTCAAAACAATATTTTCAAGTTCATTACTTGGACAGATAAGAAAGTTCAAGTTTCAAAAAGTATACTTTCAAGTTCTAAACATTAATCCAGGGAGTAATCTGATCGCCTGTTAATGGGGTCAGGAAGGAATTATTTTTTTTCCCTCTCTGATACAATTCGCTACGTTTCAAGGAGGGTTTTTACTGTTTGCCTTCCTCTGGATTCAATGTATATTTAAGTTAACAATTCTTGAGTTAAAAAAACATTACCTCAAGTTTACAATACTTATTAATTTAAAGTTCAACTGTTCTTACTTTCTAATGTTAATACTTTTAATACAAAATGCTTTAACAGTTACTGTTCACCAAGAGAACATTTTACAAAAATAAACATGTTTAATATCCCAATACTACTTATTTCATCATAACTAAAATCTTACAAGTGTCAAATACGTATATTAATAACTAAACAACTTTCCAAAAATACACATCTCATTGCCGTCATTCAGTCGCTAGTTAAATATAATGGTTTGGCTATTACAGAACCCAGTTTCCTAAGTACCCTTGGATGTATTCCATCAGGACCTGGGGCTTTATTAACATGTATTTTTTCAACCTCTTTTAAATTACTTCCTGTGTTAACCAATTATTTGACAAAGGAAGTGTAGCCCCATTATGTTGCGGTGTCCCAACCACTGGTACCTCCCTTGTGTATACTGAAGAAAATTACCTATTTAGCTCATCTGCCTTTTCCTGGTCACTCATTTTCAGATGGCACGTTTCACATTCTAATGTTCCTATAGCTTCCTTCCTCACCTTTTTCCCATTAATATACTTAAAAAATATTTTAGGGTTAGTCTTACTCTCTTTTGCATTACATTTTTCATTTTCTATTTTAGCCAGTCTAATAGCCCTTTTGCTGCCTTGTTGATTTCCTTGTATTCCTGTAAAGCAGTCTCTGTCCCCTCTTGTTTGTATAATGTAAATGCCTGTTTTTTACTCCGTATCTTGATCTTTAAATCATTGTTAAGCCACATTGGATGGGATTTACTCCTTTTACTTTTATTCCCACACGGTATATGCCGATGTGTATGTATATTTAGTAAGGATTTAAATGTTGCCCATTTATGTTCAGTGTTTTTACCTATCAGTTCTCTGTCCCAGTCTATACTTTGTATTGCTGCCCTCAGATTGTGAAAATCTGCCCTTTTAAAATTAAGAGTTTTTGTTGGCCCCTTAAAATTTAGTTTTTTTAATTTAATCTCAAATGAGACTGTGTTGTGATCACTATTTCCCAGGGCCATTATGGGTTCTCCTCTTTTAGCGGCATATGACATGTCTATGAGACGTCTAGTGTTATCTGACCCCTGTCTGTTTTTGACAAATCCTGATTGATCTGGATAAACTAATCTGGGGATAATATGGGACAATCTGTTGCCAGTATTTTTCAATATATTTTTAGATTATAATTTATTATTGAGATTGGACGATAATTTCCACAATCTTCTTAATCTTTACCTTCTTTTAATATGTTTAATATTTTGACTTCTGTTAACTCTGGTGATATTTTTCCGCTATTCTTGATTTCATTAAACATATTAGCCATATGTTCTTGTAAGGAACTTAAAAAAGTTTGATAGTATAATTTATCTAGGACATCTACTCCGGGTGCTTTATTATTTTTGCTTTCATCTATCACCTCTTCTATCTCCCTAGTTGTTATTTCTTTGTTTAACTTATTTAACTCCTCTTCTGATATTCTAGGAAAATTAATTATTTTCAAAAAGTTCTCTATATCTGATATTTTTGGTTTATGAAAATTATCTCCTTGTTCTAGGTTATAAAGCTTTGAATAGAATTGTAAAATATATATTCCCTATCTCCTTAGGATGGGTAGATAAAGTATTGTCTGAACTTTTCAATCCCTCACCCCTGTTATTAGATCTTTGATTTTTTATTTTATTTGCTAAACATTTGCCCATTCTATCACCCATTATAAATTGCGTCTGTTGAAACTTCCATATTATTCAATCCTGCTTTGCTTGATGATTTATTTTTTTTATTTGTAAATTATTTTCTGTTATCTGTTTAATATTGTCTCTACTTGGGGAGATCCTATTGAGTGTTTGTAATTTTTCTATCTCAATATATAGAGTTATTAAAGATTTCCTTCTCTGTCTTTTAATCTCAATTGCTTTGGCCATCATAATGCCCCTAATAAAGGCTTTATGTGTACACCAAATTATTGAAGGGGACGTGACTGACCCAACATTCTGCTTAAAAAAAACTGAATCTCTTTCTTCAAGGTCATTATATGTTCCATATATTTTAATAAAATAGGTTCTAATCTCCAATTTTTGTTACTAATATTTTCAGTCGATTCCTTAAGAGAATAGGTGCATGATCTGAAATAGTATATGAAAATATTTTAGTTTCAATCACATGATAAAGAATTGTAGTATCTCCCATAAAATAATCAATTCTAGTATACAGTGGGGGGGGGGGGAAGTATTTGATCCCCTGCTAATTTTGAGCATTAGTCCACTGACAAAGAAATGATCAGTCTATAATTTTAATGGTAGGTGTATTTTAACAGTGAGAGACAGAATGACAAAAAAGCAAAACAAGAAAAATGCATGTCAAAAAAGCTATAAATTGATTTGCAGGTCAATGAGGGAAATAAGTATTTGAACCATTTGTCTTAGAACTTGGTGGCAAAACCCCTGTTGTCAATCACAGAGGTCAGACATTTCTTGTAGTTGGCCACCAGGTTTGCACACATCTCAGGAGGGATTTTGTCCCACTCCTCTTTGCAGATCCTCTCCAAGGGCCTCATTCTATTAGCGGCCGCAGCCGTTGCGGGGCCGCAAGGACCAGCCGCAAGCTATTCGGCTATTCTATTCCCTTACGGCCGGAGGCTCCGGCAGGCTTACGGCCGGTGCCTTGCTATCTCTTGCGGCCACTCGCGCCAGAGGAAATCCTTTGATCTAAAACGGCCGCAAGAGTTTCGGCCGTAAGAAATTCCTATTTGCAATTCAATTGCTCCGGGAAACCTCTCTGCAAGGCTAAAAGCGAGCCGCTGCTTACTTGCAGGAAAGAGGTCCCGCTAGCACCAATTAAGCACATAAAATAGCTCAAATAAAGCCATCCTGCACTTTGAGAAGACTATAAAGGGCATATAATATAGCACATAATTATCCTTTACTCAAATCCGTAAAATATTTTATTTTTAATATCCGTAAAATATCCATGTAAAAAGTCCAGAGTGCTTGGAGCACCTCAGACCCGCCCACGCCGCAGCCGAAAAATAAACAGTTAATTTGAACTTGGGTTTGGGCTGATGTGCAAGCTTGAGAGTGGGTTCCTTTTAATCCTCATGTCCCCCAATATGATCCCTAGCATTTACAGAGCTGTACAGTGCAGGCTTGAATTTATTTTTGAGTTTTTATATTTCACAGCTTACGGCCGGTTCCAAGATATGCGGCCGGCCATAAAAGGAGATCCTTGAGGGGCCATATAATAGAATCTCGAGTTAACTGAACCCCCGCAAGGAATCGCAGCCTTACGGCCGATTTACGGCCGCTAATAGAATGAGGCCCCAAGTCATTAAGGTTTTAAGGCTGACGTTTTGCAATTCGAACCTTCAGCTCCCACCACAGATTTTCTATGGGATTAAGGTCTGGAAACTGGCTCGGCCACTTCAGGACTTTAATGTGCTTCTTTTTGAGTGACTCCTTTGTTGCCATGGCTGTGTGTTTTGGGTCATTGTCATGGTGGAATAACCAGCCACGACCCATTTTCAATGCCCTGGTTGAGGGAAGGAGGTTCTCACCCAAGATTTGACGGTACATCGTCCCTATGATGCAGTGCAGTTGTCCTGTCCCCTTAGCAGAAAAACACACCCATGTTTGACAGTGGGGATGGTGTTCTTGGGGAAGCATTCCTCCTCCAAACGTGGCGAGTTGAGTTGCTGCCAAAGAGCTCAATTTTGGTCTCATCTGACCACAACACTTTCATCCAGTTCTCTTCTTGAGGGCGCTGCAGGATTTCAGTCCTTTTACAGTTTAGTGTGCTACCAATTGTTTTCTTGGTGACTATGGTCCCAGCTGCCTTTAGATCATTTACAAGATCATCCTGTGTAGTTCTGGGCTGATTCCTCACTGTTCTCATGATCATTGAAACTCCATGAGGTGAGAGTTTGCATGGAGCATCAGACCGAGGGAGACTGGCAGTCGTTTTATGTTTCTTCCATTTGCGAATAATCGCACCAACTGTTGTCACCTTCTCACCAAGCTGCTTGGTGATGGTCTTGTAGCCCATTCCAGCCTTGTGTAGGTCTACAATCTTGTCCCTGACATCCTTGGATAGCTCTTTGTTCTTAGCCATGGCGGAGAGTTTGGAATCTGATTGATTGCTTTTGTGGACAAGTGTATTTTATCCAGGTAACGAACCGAGATTAGGAGCACTCCCGTTACCTGTAAAAAAGACACCCGGGAGCCAGAAATCTTGCTGATTAATAGGGGAGCAAATATTTATTTCCCTCACTGTCCTGCAAATCAATTTATGATTATTTTGAATAATTGGATTTGATCTACTAATCTGGGGGAGAGAGTATACTAAAAATATGGTATAAGTACTCCTAGAGATATTTATTTCATATCATACTTAGGCCTGAATCATTTTAATTCATACTATTATTCATACTATTATTTCAACCCAAGATAATTTAAATATAAATCAGGGATATGTGAGGTGAAAGATGAGAGAGTAGGAAAGAAGAAGAAAAAAAATGGTATTCTCCCACGTACTATTACTACAATATTGTCTTAGTGATAAACTATTGTGAATCTCAAATATTAGTATATGTATTTCATATAATCTTGAGTTCTCTTTTACTTTTCTTTTCTCCTTCCCCTTTTCCTAACTCAACTCTGTGTTTTCTTTTCCCTCCTTATTCATTAACTCTTTACTAATAACTTAACGTGTCTTAGTGGTACTTCTAAAATTATACAAATTACTATTTACCTCTCTCTATATTCTCAATTATTTAGTCAATTTGTTAAATATAATGGTGTCTTCAACATTATTTAAAGTGTAAATACTTATATCTTAACGTATATCAAATGATTGACTTAACTCTGTGTAATTCATAACTAAATTATTTTTCTTTTATATTTCACCCATATTCATTATAAATTTCACTTCCCCTTCTCTCCATCCTTCCTCTCACCACCACTAAGTAAATTATATATAAAAAAATAGAAACATGTTCTCTTTTTCTTCCCTTCTCACTATTCTCCCTCCTCTCCCATCACCCCTCTACCACCTATCCCCATCTAGGAACTCAAGGTGAGAGGGAGTACTTTAAGAGTAGCTATCCAATGTCCTTATTCAATTTCATTTCTTCTTTTGCCAATCTGTTTTTTTAATCTGCAATTCCATTTTTTTATCCATTTGTGGATTGTTATCTATATTAATGTCAAATGTTTGTAAGTTATTTCCTTCTTTAATAGTTTGAATTCTGTACCATCTAATCTTTTAAGGTCACAAGACCACTTGGGGATCTCCATTTATAAGGAAGTCCTTCCCTTGTAAATATTTGAGTAATCTTCCTATATTCTTTACGCTTTGCCAATGTATAAGCCGATATATCAAAAAACAAATTTTATTCTCTCATATGGCTTTTCCAAATTTTGTTTTTTGTAAGTTGCTGATGTTATAGCTTCTCTATAAGGCAAGTAACAAAGTTTTACAATAACATCTCTTGGATTTGTTTTATCCATATTTATCGGCAAAGGTATTCTATGAGATATTTAAATTTTACTATCCTCTTTGGGAAACTCTGGTACTAATACAGAAAACAATTCCTTTAAATACTTATACAAATCTGAATCTGCAATAGCTCTATTCCTCCTATTCAGAGGTTATATCTCCTAGATCGATCCTCTAAATTGGCTAATATGTTATTCAACTCTCTGATTTTTTCCTCCACAGAGGATGAGTAGGACAGTAGCGAATTGTGATCAGTTATTAATTTATCAAACTTCGTTGTTTTATCTTCTATTTTAATATTGATCTCCTTTATAGCGTTGGCATTTTCCAATATTGAGTTTTTTAACTCCAATGTTAAGTTTGTCTGAAAATCAAGGAGTAACTCTTTCATTTTGGAAACCGTTTTCTGAATCTTCTGATTTCATGCTTTAATTTATCTTTAAATCTTGAACTAAATTTGTAGGGCTCTGAATGATCATTTGGTCACTAGCTGAGATCTCAGCGTAAGAAGAATCTTGTATATCTCCTTTGTTTTTTGGAGAAATCTTTTTTCCCATATGAGATATGTTTTTCTTATGTTTATTTTGTTTTTTATAGCCATATTTGCTGCTTAGTCTTCTTTATAGTCCAGCTCTCACATAGTTCTATTACACTAGCAACTATTATTTCTTGGCAGTGTGATATATTTACATTGTAATAGCTTTATCAAACTTAGCATAGCATTCTTTCCCAGCATCAAACATCTTTTAATTTTATGCCTGAAGTCACCATCTGCAGAGATATTGGGGTTCAGGAAAATAAAATTTGTTACTGACTATATACTTTTCACACAAAAATGGAGGAGCTCTGTATAGTCAGCAAAAATAAAACATGGAGCTGACTGTGGCTCAGATTATAAGCTTGTTATTGTTAAGTTCAGAGTTTCAGACTGATGAAAAAGAGGTAAAATCATATGACGAGCAGATACAAAGTAAATAATATACTCTATGAATATGCAGTGTAGGTAAATAATACATTTGAGATACTAGACATGGTAGATCAGCAATCAGCATCTTAGATTTATTCCAGAAAATAGCACTTTTTGTATAGTATGGGGTGTAATTATTAATGACAATGGGCTCAACAATCACATTCATTTATTAAAAATATCTATAACATAAAAATCTATCATGCTATATATATTAGTATTCCTTATAAACAGAGTACATGTTTGTAGACAGCTTGAGACATTTTTGAGCCTTTCAGCTGACACATTAGTAGAACTTACAAAAAGAGCAGCACTTCTGTAAATTTCTATTATCCTTTACAACTCAGATATTCATAGATTTTTATGAGCTTGCTTAATGTTTTTGATTAATTACATGTATATGATCTTAGTAGAATTGCTTGATGTGTCATGTTGATGTGTAATAGGGGACTCATATTAAACATTCCCCACGTCCCATACATACAACTGGTCTTTATTCTGTGTAAGTTTTCTTGTGTCGTTTCAAATCTGACTGAAACACATTTTTTACTTGTGTCAGTTTCAGAACATGCAAATTGTGTTTCATCCTGTGTGAGTCACTTGAGATGTGAAGAGAGACTGAAACATTTTCCCCCATTCAAAACATGCAGGTTTTTCTCCTGTATGAGTCATCTTATGTTCATTAAGATTTGAGCGCTGATTTAAACATTTACCACATTAAGAACATGCAGCAGGTTTTTCACCTGTATGAGTCATCTTATGTTTATTACGAACTGAGAGAGAACTGAAACATTTCTGACATTCAGAAAGCAAAATGTTTTTCTCCTGTATGAGTCATCTTATGTTTATTAAGAACTGAGAGCTGACTGAAACATTTCCCACATTCAGGACATGGAAAAGGTTTTCCTCCTGTGTGAGTCATTTTATGGCTATTAAGAACTGAGAGACGACTGAAACATTTCCCACATTCAGAACATGAAAAAGGTTTTTCTCCTGTATGAGTCCTCTTATGGCTCTTAAGATCTGAGGGATGACTGAAACATTTCCCACATTCAGAACATGAAAAAGGTTTTTCTCCTGTATGAGTCCTCTTATGGCTATTAAGATCTGAGCGATGACTGAAACATTTCCCACATTCAGAACATGAAAAAGGTTTTTTTCCTGTATGAGTCATCTTATGTTTATTAAGATAGGAGACCTGACTGAAACATTTCCCACATTCAGAACATGAAAATGTTTTTTCTCCTGTATGAGTCATCTTATGTTTATTAAGATATGAGACCTGACTAAAACATTTCCCACATTCAGAACATGAAAAGTGTTTTTCTCCTGTATGAGTCATTTTATGGCTATTAAGAGCTGAGAGACGACTGAAACATTTCCCACATTCAGAACATGAAAAGGGTTTTTCTCCGGTGTGAGTCATCTTATGTTTATTAAGATTGGAGAGTTGACTGAAACATTCCCCACATTCAGAACATGGAAAAGGTTTTTCTCCTGTATGAGTCATGTTATGGCTATTAAGATATGAGAGATGACTAAAACATTTCCCACATTCAGAACATGGAAAAGGTTTTTCTCCTGTATGGGTCCTCTTATGTTTGTTAAGAGTTGAGAGCTGACTGAAACATTTCCAACATTCAGAACATGAAAAAGGTTTTTCTCCTGTATGAGCCATTTTATGTTTATTAAGATATGAGAGATGACTGAAACATTTCCCACATTCAGAACATGGAAAAGGTTTTTCTCCTGTATGAGTCATTTTATGTTTATTAAGATATGAGGCCAGACGGAAACATTTCCCACATTCAGAACATGGAAAAGGTTTTTCTCCTGTATGAATCATTTTATGGCTATTAAGAGCTGAGAGATGACAGAAACATTTCCCGCATTCAGAACATGCAAAAGGTTTTTCTACTGTGTGACAAAAGTGGTCTTCTCCAAGGTTATTCCAAATCTCGGATCCATCTGTTGGAAACAAAAGCACCAGGAGTAAATTCTGACAGTTTTAACATACTTATATATGGAAAGGATTAGTTAGTATCTACCTATTATAGTAACTATCATTAATTATAGCGAATTGACACCAATTTGTAGTTAATAAAAGGTCAATTTGGTTGAAAAAATGATTTAGCTTATTAACTTAGTGGAAGTTTTTTAACTCCTGTGAACATACAAAATATTTTGTAATACCTATTATTGTTAATTATGGTCTTTGTTTAACTAAATATGTTGGTCTGCAAAATGTTATTTAAAAGAAAAAACAAAAACTATATAAACACAGATTTTACTTACTGCAACTTCTACGCGCAGGAGGATGTCACTTACAGTTGATATATTTACTAATATAGAAAGTGAGGTAAGTGGGATGAATGTATGTGTAGAGTCCATAGAGTACATGTGCGCGCAAGAGGTGCTGAGCTCACAGCTTAATAGCAAATAATAATAAATAATTCCTTACACTTGGGGCTTATTGTGATATTTATACCGATTTGTATTGCATATTACTTATAATATATTACCATGATATTCCTGTATCACTAATTCAGAGCATGAACACAAATACATTATTATCATTCACCTGTACAGGGTGAGGTTTCATAGTTTTACTAATTATCAGTTTATGACTAATGTGAAAATCTCTGTATATAAAAAAACCATAAACTGATTTAATTAATGTAATTGTTCTTAAATGACAGTGCACCTTTAAATAATTTATTATTAATGTTCTTATTTTGTATTGATTCCTCACCTTCTCTAATATTTCCAGGACTCTCCTCCTCCTCCTTCATTTGCTGCTGATCTCTTATATTCAGATCTTCTTGTTCAACCTTGGAAACAACTGGAGGCTTCACATCTAAAGGTCCTACAGATATAGATGAACAGATTATAGACTTTCACCATTATAAATATTCAGTATCAATCTAGTGTTTGTGTCTTAAAATCTATTTACATCATTTAGTTGAAAGATGAACAAAGACAGAAACAACAAAATTGTCTTACTTTTTATGGGCAGAAGAGCATATATTGTGTCATTGGATATAAATTACCTTTATCATGAGCTGCGCTGCTTGTAGATAAATAGATAAATCTTGTCATAAACAGTTTTCACTCAGATATGCTGTGACTCTTATGGCTCCCGTTAATTACTTGTGTTACACATTTATAATATCTATCACAGTCCCTGTATATATAATGTATCACTCACCTTCACTGATATTTACAGGAATTTCTTCCTCTTTAATCACCCGGGGACTCCTCATATTTGTCTCTTCTTCTTGGTCAGACTCTGAGAGAACTGATGGTGTCACTTTGTCACTGTGTACAAATAAACATGAGACAGTCACACGCTGGGACTGGTTACACGTCTTTTTGGTCTGCACAAATAAACATGAGATGGTCACACCTTGGGGTTTGTTACACGTCTTTTTGGTCTGTACAAATAAATGATGAGAGAGGAGGAGGGATTTATCTGTATGTTAAGCCTGAATTTAAGCCTATAGTCAGAGAAAATATTTATGGTGGAACTAGTGATAACGCTGAATGTTTGTGGGTAGAGTTAAATAGCAAAGCAGCAAATTCCAAAATAATATTAGTAGGAGTATGCTATAACCCCCCAAATATACAGTGGAGATAAAAAGTCTACACACCCCTGTTAAAATGTCAGGTTTCTGTTTGTGCTGTAAAAAAATGAGACAAAGATAAATCATTTCAGAACTTTTTACACCTTTAATGTGACCTATAAACTGTACAACTTAATTGAAAAACAAATTGAAATCT
Source organism: Discoglossus pictus (assembly GCA_027410445.1). Lineage (NCBI taxonomy): Eukaryota > Metazoa > Chordata > Amphibia > Anura > Alytidae > Discoglossus > Discoglossus pictus. The sequence continues at coordinate 4,242,820 of CM050173.1, forward strand.
TTTAGGTGGAGGTAAGAAAAATAAAAATAATGTGGTTGCATAAGTCTGCACACCCTATTATAACTGGGGATGTAGATGTGTTCAGAATTAAGCAATCACATTCCAAATCGTGTTAAATAGGAGTCAGCATACACCTGCCATCATTTAAAGTGCCTCTGATTAACCCCAAATAAAGTTCAGCTGCTCTAGTTGGTCTTTCCTGACATTTTCTTAGTCGCATCCCACAGCAAAAGCCATGGTCCACAGAGAGCTTCCAAAGCATCAGAGGGATCTCATTGTTAAAAGGTATCAGTCAGGAGAAGGGTACAATAGAATTTCCAAGGCATTAGATATATCATGGAATACAGTGAAGACAGTCATCATCAAGTGGAGAAAATATGGCACAACAGTGACATTACCAAGAACTGGACCTCCCTCCAAAATTGATGAAAAGACGAGAAGAAAACTGGTCTGGGAGGCTACCAAGAGGCGTACAGCAACATTAAAGGAGCTGCAGGAATAACTGGCAAGTACTGGCTGTGTGGTACATGTGACAACAATCTGCCATATTCTTCATATGTCTGGGCTATGGGGTAGAGTCTAAATCTGACAGCTACATCACCTGTTATTAGAGGGGGTGCAGACTTATGCAACCACATTATTTTTCTTTTTTCTTTTTCTTCCCTCCATCTAAAAGATTTCAGTTTGTTTTTCAATTGAGTTGTACAGTTTATAGGTCACATTAAAGGTGTAAAAAGTTCTGAAATGATTTATCTTTTATTTTTTTACAGCACAGAAACCTGACATTTTAACAGGGGTGTGTAGACTTTTTATATCCACTGTATGTGCAACCTAATGGGATATGTAGTGCTTTATCCAAATAGTGGCTGTACCTAGAAGCATTCTAGGAGTTAAACCCATATCAATACCAAATAAAATATAATATGATGGATCATAAATAGTAATAATAATAATATTGGTCCTTCTTAATGCCTAATAGGAGAAGATTAACATACAATAATTGTAATAAAAGAGGTCATGACATACTGAATGTATATAATACGAGTAGACCAGTAGAAACTAATACCATAACAGGAGATGCTCTTATTATGCATGCATATGGATGTACCAATACATATATAGGTGACAAAGAATAACCATAGTAACCTTAAGGAGAACCAGGGATAAGCCCCATCTTACCATGTCTTCTCGTCAAACTAAACCAAGAATGGTTGACATAGAAACACATAGAAGGGTAAGCTATCTCAAGAACACTGCAAGATCGATATCTCTATTGAGACCCAATGGTTTCAGAGTAATTAGTTTAAAGATCCATTGGGTTTCTCGTTGTCTCAACTTAGCAACCCGGTCACCCCTACAAAGTCTTTGTGGATATGGTCCACAGCTTGGACAGTAATACCACTCATATCTTTATTGTGTATATTAATGACATGATCTGAAAAGCCATTATTGAGTTTGTTATTTTCTACATTATATAAATGTTCATACAATCTGGTCTTCAAAGACCTCTGGGTGCATCCTGTATATTGCTTACCACATACACAAGTAATAATGTAGACCACAAACTCAGATTGGAATTTCAAATGGTGTTTAATACTAAAGCTCCGTTTATTGCTGGTCTGTTTATTCTGTGTGGATTTTAAATAATTTTATAGTTACATAGTAATTAAGGTTGAAAAAAGACTAATTCAACATTTTAAGATCTCCTCTAATCTGCAATATGCAGATTAAATATTAATAACTTAGATGTTAATTTATAAATTATTTACTTATTTATTTTATTTATTATTAATCTAGAGGAAAGCAAACAGAAAAAGAAAAAAAAAACCAAGTAAGACTTAGCCAGTCGTCTCAAAAGGACAAAAAAAAATCCTTCCTGACCACTGATACTGGCGATCAGATTTCTCCCTGGATCAATACTATCTCTAATTATCCATGATAACCCTGAATTCCCTTTTTAATTATAAATAAATCCAGACCCTTTTAAAGTTATCTATCGAATCTACTGTCACCACCTCCTCTGGTAGAGAATTCCACAGTTTAACCACCCATACTGTGAAGAACCCTTTTCTTTCTTTAAGGTGTATCTTTTTACTTCTAACCTCAAGGGATGTCCTCTTGTCAGTTGAAAACCTCTTGGCACAAAAAGCTCCCTTGACAAATCTTTATACTGACCCTGGATGTATTTATATAAGGTAATCATATCTCCTCTTAGATGCCTTTTTGCTAGAGAAATTAAGTTTAATTTGGTTAGTCTTTCTTCATAACTTAGCCCCTCCATTCCCCTTATTAGTTTTGTTGCCCTCCTCGGTAACTTTTCCAGCTCTAAAATGTCCTTTGTATGAAGTGTTACCCAAAATTGTACTCCATATTCCAAATGAGGGAGTACTAGGGATGTGTGTAGTGGCAGAATTATATTTGCTTCCCTGGCTACTATACCCTTCTTAATACATGTTAATATTGTATTTGCCTTTGCAGCTGCTGCTTGGCTTTGAGCACTGTTACCTAGGTGGTTGTCCACAAGCACTCTCAAATCCCTTTCAATATCTGATACACCTAGATTTGCTCAATTAAGATTATAAATTGCATGGTTGTTATTTTTCCTTCCCAGATGCATAACTTTACATTTATTCATATAAAATATCATCTGCCATTTAGATGCCCATTCCTCAATTTTATGTAAATCCATTTGGAGGGAAAGCACATCATTATCTGATTTAATTACCTTGCACAACTTCGTGTCATCACCGAAAATGGAGACACCACACTCCAATCCTACATCTAAGTCATTAATAAATATGTTAAAAAGGAGAGGACCTAATTCTGAACCCAGAAGTACCCCACTTACCACATTAGTCCAATCGGAGTATGTTCCATTTACAACAACACTTTGCTTCCTATCTTTTAGCCAGCTCTCAATCCATGAGCAGATATTTACTGCAATTCCTGTATCTCTTAGTTTGCACAATAGACTCCCATGTGGCACTGTATGAAATCCTTTGCAAAATCCAAAAAGACTACATCCACTGAGTTGCCTTGATCCAGGTTCCTACTATCCTCCTCATAGAAACTAATTAGATTTGTTTGACATGACCAATCCCTCATAAATCCATGTTGACTCCTACTTATAATCCTGTTCAAATAGATATATTATTGTATATTATCCCTTATTAACCCTTCTAAAAGCTTCCCCACTACAGAAGTGAGGCTCACTGGTCTATAATTCCCAGGATTTGCTCTTGCTCCCTTTTTAAATATAGGTATCACATCTGCTTTTCTCCAGTCATCTCGTAGAGATCCTGTGTTGAGTGAATCTTGAAAAATTAAATATAATGGTTTGCCTATTAAAGAACCCATTTCCCTCGGTACCCTGGGATGTATTCCATCAGGACCTGGGGCTTTATTAACATTTATTTTTTCCAACCTCTTTTGGATTACTTCCTAGTGTAGCCCCATTATGTTGCAGTGTCCCAACCACTGGTACCTCCATTGTGTATACCGAAGAAAAGAACATATTTAGCTCATCTGCGTTTTCCTGGTCACTAGTTTTCAGATGGCCTGTCTCACATTGTAATGTTCCTATAGCTTCCTTCCTCGCCTTCTTCCCATTAATATACTTAAAAAAATATCTTAGGGTTAGTCTTACTCTATTTTGCATTTAATTTTTCATTTTCTATTTTAGCCAGTCTAATAACCCTTTTGCTGCCTTGTTGATTTCCTTGTACTCCCGTAAAGCAGTCTCTGTCCCCCCTTGTTTGTATAATTTAAATGCCTTCATTTTACTCCTTATCTTGATCTTCAAATCAATGTTAAGCCATATTGGATGGGATTTACTCCTTTTACTTTTATTCCCAAACGGTATATGCCGATGTGTATGTATATTTAGTAAGGATTTAAATGTTGTCCATTTATGTTCAGAATTTTTACCTGCCAGTTCTCTGTCCCAGTCTATACTATGTATTGCTGCCCTTAGACCGTTAAAATCTGCCCTTTTAAAATTAAGAGTTTTTGTTGGCCCCTAAAATTTAGTTTTTTTAATTCAATGTCAAATGAGACTGTGTTGTGATCACTGTTTCCCAAAGGTTGCCCTATTCCAACATTTGATATTATATCAATATTATTTGTGATGACTAAATCTAAGATAGCTTCATTTCAAGTAGGCTCTTGTATAACCTGGGCCAGATAATGATCCCTGAGTGTACTCAAGAACCTGCTCCCCTTAGCTGAACTGCTGGTCTCATTTATCCAGTTTATTTCAGGGTAATTAAAATCTCCCATTATTAGAACTTTCCCATGCTTAGCTGCATTTCCAATCTGTAACAATAATTGTATTTCCTCACTTTCAGATATAGTTACATAGTTACATAGTAATTAAGGTTGAAAAAAGACTTTCAGTCCATCAAGTTCAACCTGTTAAGATCTCCTCTGATTTGCAATATGCGGATTAGTTATTAATTAAATTATTGATTAAATAATTATTAATAGTATAGTATTGGAGGATGAATAGAGTTAGTCCATCAAGTTCAATCTTTTTAGATCTCTATTGATTTTTTTAATTTGGACTATTTATTATTATTGTTAATTGATCCAGAGGAAGGCAAACATAAAAAAAAACCCCATTGAAACTTTGCCAATTGTCTCATAAGGGGGAAAAAAAGCAAAATTCCTTCCTGACCCCAGAAACTGGCGATCAAATTTCTTCCTGGATCAATATTCCTTGCTAGTTATCTAGGATAGCCTTGAATGCCCTCTTTATTCAGAAATATATCTAACCCCTTTTTGAAGTTGTCTATCGAATTCGCTGTCACCACCTCCTTTAGTAGAGAATTCCACAGTTTAACCACCCTAACTGTGAAGAACCCTTTTCTTTGTTTAAGGTGAAATCTTTTTTCCTCTAACCTCAACGGATGTCCTCTTGTCAGTTGAAAATCTCTTGCTACAAAAAGTTCACTTGACAAAGCCTTATATTGACCCTGGATGTATTTATATAACGTAATCATATCTCCTCTTAGACGCCTTTTTTCTAGCGAAAATAAGTTTAATTTTGCTAGTCTTTCTTCATAACTTAGCCCCTCCATTCCCCTTATTAGTTTTGTAGCCCTTCTCTGTACTTTTTCCAGCTCTAAAATGTCTTTTTTATGAGGTGGTGCCCAAAATTGTACTCCATATTCCAAATGAGGGCGTACTAGAGATTTGTATAGTGGCAGAATTATATTTGCTTCCCTGGCTTCTATACCCTTCCTAATACATGCTAATATTTTATTTGCCTTTGCAGCCGCTGCTTGGCTTTGAGCGCTGTTACCTAGGTGGTTGTCCACAAGCACTCCCAAATCCCTTTCAATATCTGATACCCCTAGATTTGCTCCATTAAGATTATAGATTGCTTGGCTATTGTTCCTTCCCAAATGCATAACCTTACATTTATTTGTATTAAATCTCATCTGCCATTTAGCCGCCCATTTCTCTAATTTATGCAAATCCTTTTGTAGGGAAAGTACATCATTATCTGATTTTATTACCTTGCACAACTTAGTGTCATCAGCAAAAATGGAGACACTACATTCGAGTCCTACTTCAATGTCATTAATAAATATGTTAAAAAGGAGAGGACCCAATACTGAGCCCTGAGGAACCCCACTTATCACCTTAGACCAATCGGAGTATGTTCCATTTACAACAACCCTTTGCTTCCTGTCTTTTAGCCAGCTCTCGATCCATGAGCAGATATTTACTGCAATTCCTGTATCCCTTAATTTGCTCACTAGTCTTCCATGTGGCACTGTATCAAATGCCTTTGAAAAATCTAAAAAGACTACATCCACTGAGTTGCCCTGATCCAAGTTCCTACTAACCTCCTCATAAAAACTAATTAGATTGGTCTGACACGACCTTTCCTTCATAAATCCATGTTGACTGCTACCTATGATCCTGTTCAAATAGACATATTCTTGTATTCTGTCCCTTATTAACCCTTCTAAAAGCTTCCCAACTACAGAAGTGAGGCTCACTGGTCTATAATTCCCCGGAGGTCTATAATTCCCCGATATAGATATATTTGGGGGTTTATAGCATACGCCTACTAATATTCTTTTGGAATTTGCTGCTCCGCTATTTAACTCTACCCACAAACATTCAACTTTATCACTAGGTCCACCATAAATATCTTCTCTGACTATAGCTTAAATTCAGGCTTAACATACAGACAAATCCCTCCTCCTCTTTTACCATTGCCTCTATCTTTCCTAAATAGGTTATAACCATCCAGATTAACAGTCCAGTCATGAGATTCATCCCACCACGTTTCAGTAATGCCTATTAAATCCCATTTTTCATTAATTGCTAATAATTCTAACTCTCCCATTTTTCCTGGCAAGCTTCTGGCATTAGCAAGCATTATGTTATGAGTCTGTAGTTCTGAGGTGCCTGCCACTGTACTTGAGTTACGTTGTACTACCTCCCTATTGACTATACTACCCCTCCCCCATCTCCTCTCCTATGAGTTGTTAATTCATCCCTTATACCCTCTACACTTTCTACCCCATTACTTATATCTAGTCCCTCCCCCCACCTACTAGTTTAAAAACTCCTCCAGCCTTTCTACCATCCTATCCCCTAGCACAAAAGCTCCCTCATCATTAACGTGCAATCCATCCCTGCTGTAGAGATTGTCCCGAAGTGACAAGTCAGCCCAGTGCTCTAAAAAACCCCAAAATCCTTAGTGCACCACATCTTTAGCCACGCATTAACCTCCCTAAGCTCCTTCTGCCTCCCTGGTCTAGCATGTGGCACTGGTAGTATCTTAGAAAATACTACCTTGGAGGTCCTTGCCTTCAGCTTATTACCTAGTTCACTAAAATCATTCTTTTGGACACTCCATCTTCCACTAACTTTGTCATTGGTACCAATATGTACCAAGACCGCCGGTTTATTTTCAGCCCCTCACAATAATTTGTCTACCCCACCCACAACATGACGAACCCGAGCACCCGGGAGACAGCAAACTGTTCAATTGCTGGGATCTGAGTGACAAATCACTCTGTCTACCTTCCTAATAATAGAGTCCCCAACAACTAAAACCTGTCTGTTGCTCTGCCTATTCTGCCCTCCCTCTCCTCCAGTAGAGCTGTTCTCCCAGCTGTTAGAGAGAACAGCTCTATCTGGCATTGCCATTCCTGAATGGACGTCCCCAACAGTTTCACTCGATTTGGCAAATCTGTTGGTGCTTGCGAACTCAGTACTGGCCTGCCTCCTCCTGTTCCCCCTGATTCCCCTTCTAACTGTTACCCAGCTACCTGCCTGGACATGTTTACATGTATTACAGTTGGCTCTATTGCAATTAAAACATCCCATGGAGTGTGTAAGCCATACCATCTTACTCTGATTAACCTTATGTTTCCACAATTCACTTAAAGCAAGAATATGTTTCAAATTATAATTATTTTTAAAAGTGATGAGTAGATGTTCAGGCATGGCCTCCTTAAGAATGTCATACTCTCTAAAATGTGCCAGTTCTTTTTGATGGCCTGTACAATAATAGGTCTTGTGGCCTGATTATATTTAGTAATTGGATTTCTTGACCAGCCCTTGTAACTCTTCTTTTTCCTTTTTCTTTGGTTTAAGAAGATCTTGCCTGTTGATATCCCTAGCTTGATTGTAAGCTATTCTCTACATCTGCTATCCTTATACCCCTTTGCCTTGAACTTCTTCATTAGTATGTTACTCTCTTGATCAAAGTCCTTCAAATGGGTACAATTTCGTCTAACTCGCTGAAATTGCCCATATGGAATGTTCCTAATCCAATTTTTATGATGTCCACTGGTGGCATGAAGTTAACCGATAGTATCGGTAGCTTTCGTATATAAACAAGATGTGATCCTCTCTTGTTTTCCTGAAAGAATTACATCCAAAAATTGAATAAACTTTGGATCAGAATTGATTGTAAAAGCTCAAATTCATCATGTTGGAATTGACATATTTGAAGAAAGGCCAGAAAGGAAGCTATAGGAACATTACAATGTGACACAGGCCATCTGATAATTAGTGACCAGGAAAAGGCAGATGAGCTAGACAGGTTCTTATCTAACTGCCATTTATAGGAGATATATAATTGGCTGAGCAAGGGAAAAAATGGCAGCCGAAAAAAACGTACATTTTATCAAACAGGATCAAAATGAGGCCGAAGCCAAAAACACTTAACCGAAGCCAGTAACACTTACCCGAAGCCAGTAACACTTAGCCAAAGCCAGTAACACTTAGCCAAACAATGCCAGAAACACAAGGGGAGAGGCTCGCCGAAGGCGCTCATTGCGAGTAATGCGATGATCGCCAAAGGTGATGATTGCAAAGCACCAAAGTAGACTGGGGGGAGAGGCTCGCAATGAGCGTAGAAGGCGATCATCGCGGGGCTCGCAATAAGCAACAAAGGTGCTCAGAGGGGGCAGAGCCTCGCATTGTGTGGCAAACAGCATAGCCAGCCTTAAACTTTTATTGCCGTCAGTTTTGATGGGCAAGTCTCTAGTATTTAGGGGAACAAGAGCAAATCCGGGGAATTATAGATCAGTAAACATCACTTTTTTAGTGGGGAAGCTTTTAGAAGGGTTAATAAGGGATAACATACAATAATATGTCTATTTGAACAGGATTATAAGTGGGAGTCAACATGAATTTATGAGAGATAAGTAATGTTAATAAATCTAATTAGTTTATATGAAGAGGTTAGTAGGAACCTGGATCAAGGCAACTCAGTGGATGCAGTCTTTTTGGATTTTGCAAAGGCTTTTGATACCGTGCCACAAGGGAGACTATTGTGCAAACTAAGGCAGGAATTGCAGTAAATATCTGCTCATGGACTGAGAGCTGGCTAAAAGACAGGAAGCAACGAGTTGTGGTAAATGGAACATACTCTGATTGGACTAATGTGGTAAGTGGGGTTCCTCAGAATTCAATATTAGGTCCTCTACTTTTTAACATATTTATTATTGACTTAGAGGTAGGATTGGAGTGTTTGGTCTCCATTTTTGCTGATTACACAAAGTTGTGCAAGATAATTAAATCAGATAATGATGTGCTGTACCTCCAAACGTATTTACATAAAATTGGGGAATGGGCATCTAAATGGCAGATGAGATTTAATATGAATAAATGTAAAGTTATGCATCTGGGAAGGTAAAATAGCCGTGTAATGTATAATATAAATGGAGCAAATATAGGGTTTTCAGATATTGAAAGGGATTTGGGAGTGCTTGTGGACAACCACCTAGGTATCAGTGCTCAATACCAAGCAGCAGCTGCAAAGACAAATAAAATATTAGCATGTATTAAGAAGGGTATAGAAGCCAGGGAAGCAAATATAATTCTGCCACTATACAAATCTCTAGTACGCCCTCATTTGGAATATGGAGTACAATTTTGGGCACCACTTCATAAAAAGGACATTTTTGAGCTGGAAAAGGTACAGAGGAGGTCAACAAAACTAATAAGGGGAATGGAGTGGCTAAGTTATGAAGAAAGACTAACCAAATTAAACTTATTTTCTCTAGAAAAAAGGCATCTAAGAGGAGATATGATTACCTTATATAAATACATCCAGGGTCAGTATAAAGATTTGTCAAGGGAGCTTTTTTTGCCAAGAGGTTTTCAACTGACAAGAGGACATCCCTTGAGGTTAGAAGTAAAAAGATTCCACCTTAAAGAAAGAAAAGGGTTCTTCACAGTAAGGGTGGTTAATCTGTGGAATTCTCTACCAGAGGAGGTGGTGACAGCAGATTCGATAGATAACTTTAAAAGGGGACTGGATTTATTTCTAATTAAAAAGGGAATTCAGGGTTATCATGGATAATTAGAGAGGCAGTATTGATCCAGGGAGAAGTCCGGTCTCTGGTGTCTGGGATCAGGAGGGAATTGATTTTTTTTTTTTTTATATACAACTAATTAATTAATATTTAATCCGCATATTGCAGATCAGAGGAGATCTTAAAAGGTTGAACTTGATGGACTGAAATACTTTTTTCAACCTTAAACACTATGGGCCTCATTCTATTATCGGCCGTAAAATGGCCGCAAGGCTGCGATTCCTTGCGGGGTTTCCGTTATCTTGGAATTCAATTGTACGGCCCCGCAAGGATCTCCCCTTACGGTCGGCCGTATATCTTGCAACCGGCCGTAAGCTCAGAAAACTTTAAACGCAAAAATAAATTCAAGACGTCACTGTAAAGCTCTGTAAATGCTAGGGATCATAATGGGGGACATGAGGATTAATATCAACCACCTCTCAAGCTTGCACATCAGCCCAAATCCGAGTTTACATTAACTGTTTATTTTCCGGCTGCAGCGTGGGCGGGTCTGAGGTGCTCCAAGCACTCTGGACTTTTTACATGGATATGTGACATAAATTAAAAAATAATTTATTTACGGATTTGAGGGTAGGGGAATGTTGTGCTATTTTTGCTAACACCTACAATCACTTTATAGTCTCCTCAGAGTGCAGGATGGCTTTATTTCGGCTTTATAATGTGCTTAATTGGTGCTAGCGGGACCTCTTTCCTGCAAGTAAGCTGCGGCTCGCTTTTAGCCTTGCAGTGAGGGTTCCCGGAGCAATTGAATAGCAAACAGGATTTTCTTGCGGCCGAAACTCTTGCGGCCGTTTTAGATCAAAGGATTTCCTCCGGCGAGTGCGGCCGCAAGGGAATCCCGGTTGCTATTCAATTGCTCCGGGAACCCTCTCTGCAAGGCTAAAAGCGAGCCGCAGCTTACTTGCAGGAAAAAGGTCCCGCTAGCACCAATTAAGCACATTATAAAGATGAAATAAAGCCATCCTGCACTCTGCGGAGACTAAAAAGTGATTGTAGGTGTTAGCAAAAATAGCACAACATTCCCCTACACTCAAATCCGTAAATAATTTTTATTTTAATTTATGTCAAAAATCCATGGAAAAAGTCCCGAGGGCTTGGAGCACCTCAGACCCGCCAAGGCTGCGGCCGGAAAATAAACAGTTAATGTAAACTCGGATTTGGGCTGATGTGCAAGCTTGAGAGGGGGTTACTATTAATCCTCATGTCCCCCAATATGATCCCTAGCATTTACAGAGCTTTACAGTGCCGTCTTGAATTTATTTTTGACTTTAAAGTTTTCGGAGCTTACGGCCGGTTGCAAGATATGCGGCCGGCCGTAAGAGGAGATCCTTGCAGGGCCGTATAATTGAATTGCAAGATAATGGAACCCCCGCAAGGAATAGCAGCCTTGCGGCCATTTTACAGCCGATAATAGAATGAGGCCCTATGTAACTATGTAATATATATATATATGGGGCATTAATACCTCACAGAGATGAGTATAATTTGGGAAACATATGTAGGAGCCAGTCGTTCAACTTCCCCACTCCTGTATGTGTTGGGCACAGACATTTGTACGGCTGGCTTCTACATTTTACTTTCAGTTTTTCTGTAACAACAGATCCCAATAAATTTATACAGTGATTTTTTGTTAAGATTCTCCCTGGAAAAAGAGCCTGCAGGGCTCAGGGAAAAATGGTGATTAATATACATATGTCAGTTTCTTCATTTGTATCACTACATTATATACTTACTGATGTAAGCAAATTATTCTTTATAGAGAGAAAGATCCTGAACAAATACAGAAAGTGAGAGCTGGCGAGATAACATAGATAATAAAACACACCCACATCACTGGGGAGATCTAATCCTCTGACACTAAATATTACTTGGTTTACACACAGGGAGCCCTACTGATGTATATATAGATAGACCTATAGATAGATAGATAGATAGATAGATAGATAGATAGATAGATAGATAGATAGATACAGCCCTACTCCCATCACTCTGTATTATATATATATATAGTATAATATAATTATATCCGGTATCTGTTCCTGTCTTTATCCCAATCGCACCTGATAACCAGTCACAGACACAAATAACCTCCCGTATTATCATCTGATCAGTAATTGGACCAATAATCACTTTATTTACCTGCTCAGAGCTCGCACATTCACCGGATTCGCTCTAGGCCACAATGGCCGATAAAGAACCGGAAGTGAATATACCAGAAGACCCTGCACTAAACTTCAATTCCCAGAAGGCACAGCAGCACAAGCAGGAGCCACTCGGCACAGTAGGGGGCGGGTCTCTAAGGTAATCATGTTTCCATGGTGACTCGGTGTATATAAATCTGTCTCTCACTCAGCATATACCAAATGTAAAGATAGGACTGATTTTTTTGTTGTATTTATCTGCCCCACAACTGTGATGTCATCGCTTGTCCAATTACTTTATTGGTTAGGAAAGTAGTCTTGTTATTGCAGTCCTGTATAATGTGTTACAACCACTGTCTGAGACATCTATGAGGAGCTGACCTGGGCATCCACTTGTTTTATTTCTTGGATGGAGGGAGTTTATGTGTCTGTACATTTAGTGTATATATTTGTATGTTGTGGTAGAGAGGATTATCTCTGAGGACCTGCACTTTTATTTAAACTTAATATACTCAAGATGGCTTCTTACTTACATTATATATATATATATATATATATATATATATATATATATATATATATATATATATATATATATGTATATATATATATATATATATATATATATATATATATATATATATACACTTCACTAGATCTATATATTTTTATCATATCATTTATTATATTTATGTACAAATGTAATTTGATGAATGGAATATAATTCCTTATGATGTCATTAGTGGGAAGCTTAGTAACAAGATATGGATCTGAAATCTTAATGATTTTAGACATTTTCACCTTTCATGTGATCACAAATATATAAACTTGTCACTGGAATCTTATGCTGTATCTTCTGGAAAATATTTGACTTTTAGAGATGATAAGAAGGGTAGGGGAAAGACAGCGCGCCACCTCCTAGTGCAAGCACTAATATTTGCACTAGGAGGTGGCGCGCTGTCTTTCCCCTAACCTTTCTTATCATCTCCACTAGTTAATTGGACACGGTGGCAACGGTGTCCTGAGAAGAAGCATTTACATTGTGGCTCTGGACTTATATGGACGGACATTTACTCTGATTTCCATCTGTGTATTTCTCCGGAGGAACTGTATGTAGCCACATCTATATAGTTCATACATATTTTTCTGACTATTTTGTGTATACACAGTAGGTATACTATAGAGCGCTTCTATTTGTAGCAATATACTATATGTAAATTGCATCTCTGTTTTCTGTCAAATTTTAACTTTAACTTAAAATAAATGTACAATTTATTTTAATAATATTCAGTTGCCGTAACTATCATAGTATTAACATTTTGAATTATCTTGTTCTTATGTACTATATTTATATATATATATATAAATATATATATATATACAATTATACACTTTATTAGGTTCTATATCTGCACTACTGTAGAAGTGTTTTATAGTTACCATACAAATGTGTTATAAGGTGTAAGGGTATAAGTTTTACATTATGGCCAAAATGTTACCTTTTACTCTGACTAGAGTCCCCATGTTAGGCCCAGCACACAGACGCACTCTCCTATTCTGCCGTATTGGACTGTCACGTACACGGACAGCCTCAGAGGTGATTCTGGGACACCAAGAGGGACAGAGGAGAACAGTAGATTGAGAGATAAACCGCAACATCACAATCCGCTCTTTGCTGGACTTTAAAAGGCCAAGATGACCAATCCTACCCTCAGGATGACCAGGTTCTGTTTCTCCGCACACAGGATGGCTTAACCGAATTCTAGGACAAGTTGTGATTCTCAGGCCAAGTTTCCGGGTTCCATGACAAATTGCAGGAATTAATTTGTGTTTAAAAAATAATAAACGCCTCCTCACTAAATGAAACAAGTGTGTCACAAACAGAGCATCAACTTTATTTTTCAATACATCTCCTTATACAGTTTTTGCCCCTTCTTTGAGTCACTTCATTGGGTAAATATTTTTTTTGTTTTCAATTTCTAACTGTTTCCTATACCCTGCTTGGCTATCCCCACCTCCCCCCATCCTTTCCCCATTTATGGCTGGCATAATTACCTCAACTCTCCTCCCAGTCCTCACATAACTTAATTCTAAGATCTCTCCCCCATTCCTCTCCCATCCCTCTCTATCTCCCCTATCTTTCTGTACTGTCTGTCCCTCAATCCATGCTTTCTATTTCTGTCAGTGCTAATTAACTCTGCTTCAGTGCCTACTAAACCTGTGAGATTCTCAGAATACTAAGCTTCAGCCTTATGATCATAGCATCCAGGGAACAGTTTGTCTTGATTTCCTGTAGTACTGGATCTTCTTGCAGTCCGAGGGACTCTAAGTAGTTTTCTCCGACAACACAATTCGAAGGCATCAATTTTTCGGCTCTCAGATTTCTATATGGTCCAGCTCTCACATCCGTATGTTACTACTGGGAATACCATAGTTCTAACTATGCAGATCTTTGTTGATAGGGCAAATATAAGAGAAGGAGCAAATATTGTGCACATTAAATGGTCTAAATATAATTTCAATTAATTACTTTTGATATCATTGTCATTTGTTTGGAAAAATAAGGACACAGTAATGGGAATCATATTAATGATATATATTAGGATCTTCTTTTCATGGGTTTTTGTTTCATTTTCCTATTTTTTAAATATTAATGTTTTAGGTCGCAAAACTGGTAGCCTTCAAGTGATTTATATATGATTTCTTACTTATAGAAAACAATGTGGAGGAGCTGAATGTATTTTAAGTGTATATAAATGGTAATAAGGTATTTTTAGTGTACATAAATAGTAATAATTTATTTAATGTATATAAATGGTAATAATTTAGTGTTAGATTGTGTTTCTTATGTTAGTTTTACTTCAGTCCACTAGAAATCAGATGTTACCAACTAAATCTTGTATTAAATCAGTAGATGTAAACAGTTATATTATAACAGACATTTGTAATTACAGCCCGGCCTAAAACCAAACCATTTTATCAGTGTAATAAAGTAACACAAAACTGATCAGATTTACAGGGTTTTATAGAACAAGCTTTATATATGTAGGAGAAATCTGACGTAGCTTATTATAATGACGGTATGTTATAGTAAGATATGAAGGAAGAGCAAACTAAGAGAGAAGATTTACTGGGATATAAAGAAAAGATAGGATATATTTTATTGTTTGTCTTTTACTATATAATTTACTGAAAAGGAGAATAATATTAAAACTATTTTTTAGAAACACTGGGAAATTCTTATAAAAGATAATGACCTAAGTGGAATTATACCAGATGAGCATACAATCCCTTTATAGAGAGGCCCCAACGATAATGGACCACAGACAATATAAATATTTGGATTAATATTTTTTATGTGCTTGAAATTTAAAGGTTGTTGAATCACTAACAAAGAATATAACAAATATGAGTCATTTAGATAATGTGTAACAGGTGAAGATATAAAGTAGAGACATTAATAACGTGTGAGTACTCAGTATGTTGGTAGTACTTCTGTGGTACTGGGTAATAGAACAAGAGAGTACTGCAGTAATAGAAAGAGAAAGACTATTTACTAGTCCAACATCTCAAGGACAAACATAATACTAATTGTAATCATTTCATTAATTAATTATTAGTTAATCCGCATATTGCAGATCAGAGGAGATCTTAAAATGTTGAACTTGATGGACTGAAAGTCTTTTTCTAACCTTAAATACTTTGGCCCTCATTCAATTGCAATTTGGCCAATTGAATAGGGCCCTAAATAAGCACATAACATATATTTTTAAAAGAAGTTTTTAGTTAGCAAGCATCTATCCAAAAGCAAGGTCTTTACTAACTAAAAACATCTTTAATAAAAATATGCTAGGTGCTTATTTAGGGCCCTATTCAATTGGCCAAATCGCAATTGAATGAGGGCCTATGTAACAATGTAATTTATACAGATGGTAAATGACTGGAGATGTTGTGATCCTATTAAGGCTTTAAGTAGGGAAGACACTTTGTTGATTTTTAAATTAAATCTTTGGTCTCTATTGACAGAATAATGATATTGAGCTTTGTCATTTTTAGAGATTACTTTTTAAGGATTGGTTTTATTAATTAAAACAAAATTTAAAATGTTAATATTTAGAAAATTATAGGGTTTGTTACCCTCTATTTTACAAACTTTGCATTAGTGATTAGGTTAGTTGTCCCTCCTATCCTATTATATTACCTTCTGTTACTCTGCCCCCAGAATTATTGACTTCATAAGACTTATTTGTTCCCTCATTTATACAAGACCCAGTGTATTACAATTAAGTCATTGCTCCTTATGAAAGTATACACATGTGTCAGATGTATTTCTGAGGGGTGGGAAAGAGCGTTTTAATCCTTTTGCTGTTCTGTGTGTGAGTGTAAAGGAACTTGTACAACCCGCAGGTAGGACTGGTCTTCTTGGTCTTTTCAAGCCCAACAAAGACAGGTTGTGACAACCAATTTGTTCCCTAACACAATGGATTCAAATAAGTCTGTGACCACATCCGGTAAATGTGCCCTGCTGACAAGCAACTTCCTTTCATTTTGTGTCTAATACCCTTAACCTACTTTGATTGTAAGCTCTTATGAGTAGGGCTACACCTTCTGTACCGGTAAGTGATTTTTATGTACCCACTGTATCACTTTACTTAGCACTGGAATATGTTAATGCTTTATAAGTAAAGGGAAATAATAATCATAATAATAATTCAGAGGTTTGTTTAAGGGTGTTCTCAGGGCTTTATAATTTCCATAGTATTAGATACATCTGTATATACTGAGGGGATCTAATACTTGTTCTACATCACATTATTGTTACTGTGCTGGGGGTGGGGGTTGTAAAGTGGGGAGAACAAAGGATACTCTAATGAATACGATAGGTATGTTTGTGTTTTAGTTTTGGATTGTATACATACTTAATATTTCAATCTTTTTTTATTGTTTATACAATATCTCCAAACGTATCAATTTAAGTATCAAAAAGTAATATTACACATAAAGCAAAAAACATAACCAATACATACAGTAAATAAACAAAAAATATATTAACATATAATTTAAAAACATTCATTCCACCAATCCAACCAATATTAATATTTAATCATGTTAAATATCTCGGAGAGAGACAAAAAAAGAAAGAAAGAATGAAGAGACTTTAAATACTAGAAACAACAAAAAGAAGGAGGAACATTCGTACCCCTTTCTAACAATGATAGGAGAGGTGATTGAAAGGGAGGAAGCAGGGAAAGATTATTAGATCTTGTTTTCATCCCATTTCAGCCGTTTTTTACCATATTTTCCTCTTTCTTACTATAACAATTAAGTCCCTTTTCCAACTCCCTATCCCGATCAACTATCCTCTCAATGTCAGACCATTTTGGGATTTCCTTGGAATTCCACCTTTTAACTATACACCATTACTCACTAATAAAATATGGCAAATTAACCACCTCTTATGGTGCAAACTTTGGTTCTCAAAGATATGAAATAACATTGGTTCTGGGCTCATGGGTATCCTTATGCTTGTTTTTACTTCAATCCGGTCTATACAAAGCTTCCAATAGTGTTGTATCTGTGGACAATAACACCAAACATGTGAATGGGACCCCCTGCCCCCACAGCCTCGCCGACACGTTTCTGAATTTGTTTTACTGATTCTTTTCATATTTGTGGGTACCATATACTACCTCTGTATTAATTTGACATAAAGCTCTCTATATAAAGTGCATAGTATAGTCTCTTTTACTAAAGAGCATGTTCTAAACCAATTTTCTCTTGTCAACACACAATCCAATTCTTGTTCCCATTTAATAATTCTGTTTGTTTTCATACTTTCTTCTCTAGTTTTTAATATTTTATTACATTTAGAGATAGTATGAGTTTTTTGACCCCTAACTATAATAAATTATATCGGTGAATAATCTCTAAACTTGATCAAAAGGATACCCTGGGATCTCAATTCCTTTGTGATGGTCATATACTCCAGCCAATTAATATCTATAGTTTGATATTTTTGTAATAGTCTCGAATGAGATAAATATGCATTGTTTTGAAATAGATCTCCCAATTTAGTTACTCCGACTGTTTATAATTTCTGGAGAGCTATATTTTTATTGTTATAGTGGAGAAGACTAATTGGGGCAGCTGGTGAGGGATACTAAGTCCCATACATTTCTATTTTTATACCAACATTTTAATAAAAAATGAAAACACCCAAAAAGAGGCATTAGATCTCTGGGATCTAGCTTAGGGATCCATAAGAGTAGTTCGAGAAGAAAGTCCCCCATAAGATCCTCTTCTAATTTAAGCCATTTTGAATTTTTAGATGCTAAGTTCCATCCAAGTAGATGGTTTGTAATAATGGCATTATGAATAACTAACAGAGAGGGAATGGCTAATCCTCCCTTTTCAACAGATCTCTTTGTGATGTTTAATTTCAGCCGTGGTTTCTTATTATTATTAATATATTTATTCCGAAAGCTTTGCATATTATTAATTGAGTAAATGGATGCCACTTGGGGAATACATCTTCAAATATATGTTATTTTGGGAACAATCAACATTTTTATCATAGCAATCCTACCAGACCAAGACATTTGTTCAGGTTTCAATTCTAGGATGTTCTGTCTGATCTGTCTAAAAACTTTATCTATATTATTTTTCAGGATAGACCTAATTGATGTCATATAGTGTATCCCCAAGTGGCAAATACCCTGACTGTTCCAATTAAGTTTAAAATTATTTTTTAAATAATCAATTTCCTCCCTTCTAAATCCAAAAATCAATGTATCAGATTTCAACTTAGCAATCTTAATGTAGGAAACACTACTACATTTTCCTACCTGATCCCATACCGCTGGTAGAGACCTAACGGGGTCTGTCAAAGTAAGTATCATGTCATCAGCGAACATCAGAACCTTATGTTGATTTTTCCCGATACTCTGATGTTCGTATTAGTTCGTCCAGCGGTTCTAGGGTCAAAACAAAAATTAACGGGGAGAGAGGACACCCCTGTCTCGTCCCATTATGAATATAGAATTTCTTGGTTTCATAGTCAATGCCCGTCACCTTCGCTCTAGAGTTGTTATAGAGTGACATGATTGCTTTATTGCCAAATTCCTCTAAGACCTCCTCGATATATAGCCAATTTCCCCTATCGAACGCCTTTTCGGCGTCCAATTAGATGGTTAATAGAGGTATTTCCTTAACTTTGGCGTGCCATAGTAGATTGAGCAATCTTCTTGTATTCTACGGGCCTTGTCTTTTAGGTATGAATCCGACCTGGTCATAATTGACCAGGCTGGAAACATACCTTTTGAGCCTATTTGCTCAAATCTTGGCATACATTTTCGTATCAATGTTAATTAAGGAAATCGGTCTATCATTTTTTTATATTTCTGGATCTTTCCCTGGTTTGAATATGTTAGCAATGTTGGCTTCTTTCATTTCAGATGGAATCTGGCCTGATTTTTTAATTTCATTAAACATATTACATAGGATAGGGCTCAGTTCCTTTATAAATGTTTTATAATATATACCAGTAAATCCATCTAAACCAGGAGCTTTGTTAACTTTTAAATCTGTCATAGTTTGTTCTACTTCCTTTAAATGAAATCTCTTCATTCAGTTCTAATAATTCTTCCTTAGTTATTCTAGGTAATCTTATTTGCTCTAAGAATTCTTCTATCCTCTTAGAGGGTTTTGAAAAGTTCTCACTTGATTTAAGGTTATATAGGGATTGGTAGTACGACTGAAAGACCTTACCGATTTCCATCGGATGATTATATTTCCTGTTATTTATATCCCTAATACTTAATGATCTTTGATTGACCCGCTGTTTTCTAATTTTATTCAGAAGAAGCTTTCCTGCCTTTTTACCCAAGATATAATGGTCTTCTTGAAACCTGAAAATTGCTTTATCTGTTTGTTCCTGCAGGATTTTCTGGATTTGTTTATAAATTCCTTAATTTCTAGTATAGTATTAGAGACATTTTTTGTTCTTATTTTGCAAAATGTTCACTTCCATATATAGTTCTCGAAGTGTTCTTCCTCTATTCTTATTAAGATATGCACTTCTAGCAATACATAAACCCTCTAACAAAGGTCATGTAGTTGTGTCTAAGGGGACAGATTTTTCATTTAATTCAAAGAAACTACTAATTTCTTTTTTTAGTTTGTTTCCAAATTTTTCTGATTTCAACTGAATACCAACCATTTTCCATTGCTTCGGTTTATGTACAGCTTGAGAGTCTTCCAATGTCACGCTTATCACTCCGTGATCTGACCACAAGATGTCTCCTATTTTAATGGACTTAACCTTTTCCAGTGTTTTATTATCTGTCAGAAAATGGTCTATCTGAGTGTAACATTGATGTCTTCTGGAGAAATAAGTATAATCTTTTACGTCCGAGTTATGAGATCTCCATACATTGTATAGACCATTTTTGAAGATTTCCCGAAGAAAATTGTTTTGCGGTTTTCATTAGGATATCTGGAAATCCTTTTCCCTTGTTTAGGGCTATTCTATCTATTGTTGGATCAAATAATATATTAAAGTCCCCACCTATAATCAACCTACCCTTTTTAATCTG
This sequence comes from Discoglossus pictus, assembly GCA_027410445.1. NCBI lineage: Eukaryota > Metazoa > Chordata > Amphibia > Anura > Alytidae > Discoglossus > Discoglossus pictus. The sequence continues at coordinate 4,263,406 of CM050173.1, forward strand.
ATTTATTTGTTTGAGGGTTTTCCTCAGAAATTTCATCTGGTTAAAGTTAGGAAGATATAGGTTTGCTATAGTGTATATTTCTTCATTTACTTTTCCCTTCCAAAAATTAGTTCTGCCCTCTTTGTCCGGGACTCTATGATGTTCACATGTAATTAGTTTTTTACTGAATAGGATAGCTACTCCCCTGGATTTAGATTTATAGGATGATGTTATTGGATCGTCAAAATGTCTACTAAAAATGTGTGTGGTTTACCTTCCCTCCAATGTGTCTCTTGAAGGAGTACAATGTCTGCTTTCTCCTTGATAAAACTTGCAAAGGCAATCCTTCTTTTATGGGGGGTATTAAGACCCCTAGCATTTTGAGATATCGTCTTAATTCCCATCTCTTTATTTATTTATTCTGTTTCCGCTGTCTACTATTTGGAATTTCCTATAAAGAATTATTATCCCTAGTTTATACCGATTCCATTTTTATCATCTACGTTATATCTTCCAAGATGTCCTCTATTATTTAAGCCACTCCTATGTTTTAACCTTTTACACTCTCTCTTCAATCTCAAAATTTGGTTGTCAACTTTCATACTTACATTCAATCTCCTTATTGCATTAGATCTCCTATGCAATTTTATCTTACAGGGCTATTACTCCAAAATACAAAAACGAGGGGTTGTTGGAGGACCCAAATGGGTCCTAAAAGGGAGAGCCATAGTACATTTCTTCCTACTTGTCTCATATCTTTAATGTACATTACCTATGGATAAGATAATATATATCAATTGCTTTTTGCTATTATTTCTTATAGTGTGTTTGTTAGAAAGTGAAAGAGAGGGAAAGAAGAAATAAACCTTGGTGGTAGCAAAATACTGCCTTGTGTTGCCCTGCTATACTATACACTAGGTGCTTTTTACTAGTGCTTTTTATTACTATTATACTAACCTAATAATAGTAAGTGAATGTCAATTATTTATAATTTTGACATATAATAGTTGTCACGACCGGCAAATTTGGGGGGACTGCTCACCCCTTGTCTCTCTCTCTCTATGGGTCGCAACTGTTTGTTCAGATCTCGATACCAGCAGACACTTCAGATGACAGCATTATTTCTCCAGAGACAGGCACCATCTGACCCCTTTTCTTAGGATCTAAGAATAACACACCATGTACCGTTGATTAGTACAAGCAGACTCTGACACAACCTTTCCTTAGTGTGTCCAAAGTCAGACTGGCCAATTCTTCATTGTTACAGAAATATATAAAAACACAGAAAAAAAATCACAAGATGAAACAAAACATGAAAGACCTTCCCCCAGTTCTAGCCCATCCTCCTCGGCAAATAGCTTGCTTCCCCCCTCACTCACATGGCTTTCTTCTCATTACACATTTTCTCTCCTCTTACAGAGCCATGAAACTAGCTTCCCCCTTCATGAATAAAGCCAGAGCCTTCACACGTGGCAGATCGCAGGGCCATAAAAATTCTTTAGAATTAGTTAACCATTTGTATACTCCAGATATGACTGTTAAGCAAGTTGTTAGTACTTTCTAACCACACATATAATAAGTGATGAACCCCAAACAGTCCAGTGGGCCCTTCTGTTCATGACAGCTAGTTTCCCCATCCTAGTGTGGCCTAGGGATTCATCCTGCCGGACAAATTTCTAGCCACACTGATCTCACTTGTGCGAGTGAAAGAGTTGTTATTACCTCACAGTCCACAATTCTACTAATTCCAATGGGCACACAATTTTGGGCATAGCCTCCATGGCTCAATTGCCATCCACCTCCCCTGGGCCATGGCACATGCCCCCTCCCTCCCCATCCATTGGGGAAAACAATTTCCTTGGGTAGCTGCATCTAAAACAGTCCTTGGGCCTATTAGTTCACCAAGTCCAACAAGCCCCAGGGTGGTACCCAGTCCAGATGACAGTTCCCAAAGTGACAAGGCTAGTCCCCCTCCCAAAAGCAAGGGCCAGTTTCCTCCTCTTCCCAATGTCTGAGGGGAAACATTTTCCTTGGGAGTCCCATAAACTAATAGCTCCAGGGAGGAACATACCGGTCTGATCCTGAACCCAGCATCCATGATGGTGGTCTGGACTGTAGGCTCCACTTCCCCCTGCACCTGTGTCTGGGCCCAGTACCCTGCTCACCTGGAGCAAGGGTCTGGGCGTGGGACACCATTTCTCCATCTCCTTGGACCACTGTGCTTCAGCTCTCCTTGCTTTGGGACACAATAAGGGATGTGGTCCCTCTAACTGATTTGCTGTGTCTCTGTTTGGCAGGATCTCAGGGATCATAACCTCCCCTGTCCTCTGGTCTGTGGCTAGCTCTCTGACATTTTTTATCAGCTGGAGCTCCATTCTAAGCCCACAGCCCATTCCCAGGGCACAGTAAACATAGCTGCTCCCATCCCGACATTTTGCTTGGCCTGGGTTCTGCCTACAGTCCTCTGTGCAGGGTAATCAATACAGTTCAACGGTGCCATTGCCAGCCCACCCCCCAATAACCGGGGCCCATACACTCTTCTGCCCCACTGCATGGGTAAAACACTCCCCTGGGGTGCCCAGAAAAATAGTAATTCCAAGGGGGAATTTACTGGCCGGATCTGGAAGCCGGCACCCAATGTTGTGGCCTGGTCTAAAGACTCCACTCCTCTAGGTTGCGTCTGGAGAAGCACATCACATCCCCTTCTCTCTGGAACCACCGCCTGGGCACAGCACTCACCTCCCTTGGGATCTTTGGGCACTGTGTTCCCTGGCAGTACCTCACAGCTCTCATCCAGAATTCCCCTTGGGACATCAGTTTTACAGACATTCTCTGTCTTCTCAACTGCCTTGTGATTAGCAATTGTGCCCCAGCCATTTGGGTATGGCTGGCCCCCTTGGTCTGACACAGTCCCAAGGTTGTTCTCTGTGTTCGCCCCTGTATCCATAGCTGGTTCCTGGACTGTAGTTATCCACACAAACCCCATGTTTGGTTCACAATCCATCTCTGGTTCCTTACAGAACTCTTCCAGGCCCTCCATCTGGCCTGCTATTCCTGTCTGAGACTCAGACTTTACTGCTTTTGAGATGTACCCATAATGTATTGTACCATCCTCATCTGTTTACAAGTGGATTTACCTTAAAAAGTAAAGGCTGAGAAACTGCAGAGTGCACTAATTGTGCCCAGGTGAGAGGGGTGTGGCTTGACTGTTAAACTTGTATAAAAGGTTTGTGAGCTGGTTTGGGGTCTGTTTACAAGTGGATTTACCTTAAAGAGTAAAGGCTGAGAAACTGCAGAGTGCACTAATTGTGCCCAGGTGAGAGGGGTGTGGCTTGACTGTTAAACTTGTATAAAAGGTTTGTGAGCTGGTTTGGGGTCTGTTTACAAGTGGATTTACCTTAAAAAGTAAAGGCTGAGAAACTGCAGAGTGCACTAATTGTGCCCAGGCGAGAAGGCAGAAGTTAATAGAAACCGGAGAAGGGGAACTTGTGAGCTTGCGAACATTTTCAGTATCAAGTGCAATTCTAGTAAAAGCCTAGGAGTTTAAATAAAAGGAGGGCCTTCAAAGAAAAGGGAGGGCAGATTTATAGTGCAAAGGAGGAAAACTTTATATAAATATATTATATTATATTCTTTATTTTTCCCACTGAAATTTCGTAGACAATAATAATAATTATGAGTCAGTCCAGTGGCAACCTTATTCAGTGTACATCCTGTCAAATGTATGCACTACTGGAACATATGATCCAGGGTCCATACCTCTGTGACAGGTGTGAGCATGTTGCCTCTTTGGAAGCTCAAATTGAAGATCTGGAGAGGAGAATTGCAGCACTTAGTGATATTGCTCCACTGGAAAGGGAATTGGTGCTCACGGAGCACAGTTTAGCTGGGCCTAGTATGGAGGGAGGAGCTGGGGCTAGGGAGGATGGCCAGGGAGGTAGCTGGGTTACAGTTACAAGGGGAAGCAGGGGGAACAGGAGGAGGCAGGCCAGTTCTGAGTTGTCAAACACCAACAGATTTGCCAGATTGAGTGAAACTGTTGGCGATGTCCATTCAGGAATGGCAATGCCAGATAGAGCTGTTCCCTCTAACAGCCGGGCGAACAGCTCTACTGGAGAAGAGGGAGGGCAGAATAGGCAGAGCAACAGACATGTTTTGGTGGTAGGGGACTCTATTATTAGGAAGGTAGACAGGGTAATTTGTCACCCAGATCCCAGCAATCGAACAGTTTGCTGTCTCCCGGGTGCTCGGGTTCGGCATGTTGTGGATCGGGTGGATAAATTATTGGGAGGGGCTGGTAATGAACCGGCGGTCTTGGTACACATTGGTACCAATGACAAAGTTAGTGGAAGATGGAGCGTCCTAAAGAATGATTTTAGAGAATTAGGGAATAAGCTTAAAGCAAGGACCTCCAAGGTAGTATTTTCTGACATACTACCAGTGCCACGTGCTAGCCCAGGGAGGCAGAAGGAGCTTAGGGAGGTTAATGCGTGGCTAAAAAAGTGGTGCAGTGCAGAGGGTTTTGGGTTTTTAGAGCACTGGGCTGACTTCTCACTTGGGTACAATCTCTATAGCAGGGATGGATTGCACCTTAATGATGAGGGCGCTTTTGTGCTAGGGAATAGGATGGTAGAACGGCTGGGGGAGTTTTTAAACTTGTAGGTGGGGGGGAGGGACTATATAGAAGTATTGGGGTAAATAGGGTAGAGAGGGAAAGGGATGAATTATTTACCCATGGGGGAGGAGAAGGGGGGAGGGTTACAATAGAAAGTAGGGAGATATTAATAGGGGCCTCAAATACAGTGGCAGGCACTTCACATCAGCAGAGCCATAGCAACATAAAGTGTATGATTGCAAACGCAAGAAGTTTGCCTGGGAAAATGGATGAGCTAGAAATATTAGCAGTACAAGAAAAATGGGGCTTAATAGGCATTACGGAAACATGGTGGGATGAATCTCATGACTGGACTGTTAATCTGGATGGTTATAACCTATTTAGGAAAGATAGGGGCAATGGTAAAAGAGGAGGAGGGATCTGTCTTTATGTTAAGCCTGAATTTAAGCCTATAGTTAGAGAAGATATTTATGCTGGCACTAACGGCATCATTGAATCCTTGTGGGTTGAGCTAAATAGTGGAGGAGCTAATTCTAAATGCATATTGGTGGGAGTATGCTATAAACCCCCAAATATAGCTGAAAGTGAGGAAATACAATTATTGTTACAGATTGGAAATGCAGCTAAGCATGGGCAAGTTCTAATAATGGGAGACTTTAATTACCCTGATATAAACTGGATAAACGAGACCAGCAGCTCAGCTAAGGGGAGCAGGTTCTTGAGTACACTCAGGGATCATTATCTGGCCCAGGTAATACAAGAACCTACTAGAAATGGGGCCATCTTGGATTTAGTCATCACAAGTAATATTGATATAATATCAAATGTAAAAATAGGGGAACCCTTGGGGAACAGTGATCACAACACAGTCTCATTTGAGATTGAATACAAAAAACAGAGTTGTAAGGGGCCAACAAAAACTCTAAATTTTAAAAGGGCTAACTTTAATGGGCTACGGGCAGCAATACAACATATAGACTGGGACAAAGAACTTACAGGGAAGAATACTGAAAATAAATGGACAACATTCAAATCCTTACTAAATAAACATACACATCAGCATGTACCATGTGGAAATAAAATAAATAGGAGTAAATCACATCCCATGTGGCTTAACAATGACTTAAAGATCATGATGAGGAAAAAGAAGTATGCATTTAAATTATACAAGAAGGAGGGAACAGAGGCATCTTTATGTGACTATAAGGAAATCAACAAGGCTTGCAAAAGGGCTATTAGACTGGCTAAAATAGAAAATGAGAAGTCAGTTGCAATGGAAAGTAAGACTAACCCTAAAATATTTTATAAATATATTAATGGGAAGAAGGCCAGGAAGGAATCGATAGGACCATTACAATGTGACACAGGCCATCTGATAATTAGTGACCAGGAAAAGGCAGATGAGCTAAATAGGTTCTTTTCTTCGGTTTACACAAGGGAGGTACCAGTGGTTGGGACACTGCAACATAATGGGGCTACACTACCTTCACTAAATAATTGGTTAACGCAGGAAGAAATACAAAAGAGGTTGGAGAAAATAAATGTTAATAAAGCCCCAGGTCCTGATGGAATACATCCAAGGGTACTGAGGGAGCTGGGTTCTGTAATAGCCAAACCATTATATCTAATCTTTAAAGACTCGCTCACTACAGGGTCTCTACCAGATGACTGGAGAAAAGCAGAGGTGATACCTATATTTAAGAAGGGATCTAGAGCAAATCCGGGGAATTATAGACCAGTGAGCCTCACTTCTGTAGTTGGGAAGCTTTTAGAAGGGTTAATAAGGGACAGAATACAAGAATATGTCTATTTGAACAGGATCATAGGTAGCAGTCAACATGGATTTATGAAGGAAAGGTCGTGTTAGACCAATCTAATTAGTTTTTATGAGGAGGTTAGTAGGAACTTGGATCAGGGCAACTCAGTGGATGTAGTCTTTTTAGATTTTTCAAAGGCATTTGATACAGTGCCACATGGAAGACTAGTGAGCAAACTAAGGGATACAGGAATTGCAGTAAATATCTGCTCATGGATCGAGAGCTGGCTAAAAGACAGGAAGCAAAGGGTTGTTGTAAATGGAACATACTCCGATTGGTCTAATGTGATAAGTGGGGTTCCTCAGGGCTCAGTATTGGGTCCTCTCCTTTTTAACATATTTATTAATGACATTGAAGTAGGACTCGAATGTAGTGTCTCCATTTTTGCTGATGACACTAAGTTGTGCAAGGTAATAAAATCAGATAATGATGTACTTTCCCTACAAAAGGATTTGCATAAATTAGAGAAATGGGCGGCTAAATGGCAGATGAGATTTAATACAAATAAATGTAAGGTTATGCATTTGGGAAGGAAAAATAGCCAAGCAATCTATAATCTTAATGGAGCAAATCTAGGGGTATCAGATATTGAAAGGGATTTGGGAGTACTAGTGGACAACCACCTAGGTAACAGCGCTCAAAGCCAAGCAGCGGCTGCAAAGGCAAATAAAATATTAGCATGTATTAGGAAGGGTATAGAAGCCAGGGAAGAAGATATAATTCTGCCACTATACAAATCTCTAGTACGCCCTCATTTGGAATATGGAGTACAATTTTGGGCACCACCTCACAAAAAAGACATCTTAGAGCTGGAAAAAGTACAGAGAAGGGCTACAAAACTAATAAGGGGAATGGAGGGGCTAAGTTATGAAGAAAGACTAGCAAAATTAAACTTATTTTCGCTAGAAAAAAGGCGTCTAAGAGGAGATATGATTACGTTATTTAAATACATCCAGGGTCCATATAAGGCTTTGTCAAGTGAGCTTTTTGTAGCAAGAGATTTTCAACTGACAAGAGGACATCCGTTGAGGTTAGAGGAAAAAAGATTTCACCTTAAACAAAGAAAAGGGTTCTTCACAGGTAGGGTGGTTAAACTGTGGAATTCTCTACCAAAGGAGGTGGTGACAGCGAATTCGATAGACAACTTCAAAAAGGGGTTAGATATATTTCTGAATAAAGAGGGCATTCAAGGCTATCCTAGATAACTAGCAAAGGAATATTGATCCAGGGAGAAATTTGATCGCCAGTTTCTGGGGTCAGGAAGGAATTTTGCTTTTTTTCCCCCTTATGAGACAATTGGCAAAGTTTCAATGGGGTTTTTTTTATGTTTGCCTTCCTCTGGATCAATTAACAATAATTAACAATTAACAATAATAATAAATAGTCCAAATTAAAAAGATCAATAGAGATCTAAAAAGGTTGAACTTGATGGACTAACTCTTTATTCATTCTCCAATACTATACTATTAATAATTATTTAATCAATAATTTAATTAATAACTAATCCGCATATTGCAGATCAGAGGAGATCTTAACAGGTTGAACTTGATGGACTGAAAGTCTTTTTTCAACCTTAATTACTATGTAACTATGTAACTATGTATCAGTTGTAGCAAAAATTAACTGAGAATGGCCCATTTGTACCTCCACATTGGTATCGTCCTGGTCAGAGTCCACAATATCCTTTCCCCAGACCTCTGGTAACCAATCCTCTTCCTCCCTGTCCGCCTGACAGGCTTCCTCCCAACTGGATGGCCAAAACCCTTCCATGGATGCCTCATCCAGCAATTCAACATACTCAGCCTCCAGCTGCAGCTCTTGCTGAATCAGGGGTTCCAGCAAATTAGCCTCCGGGGACCATGGTTCTAGTCCCAGACCTTGGCAGCGTTTAAGAAATAAGTTATTTTTCCTCCTTACAGTTCCCATGCCACATTCCAGATCACCATAGACGATCTCCCAGAGCCCATCTATTAGCTCCAATCGAACGTAGAGATCCTTTTCAAGGGCACCAACAGGCCCTATCCTGGCATGATATAGTTTCTCTAAGGCAATCTCTTTCCATACCAGTTCCTCCAGTCAGCCTGATAACTCATGGCCCTGCCACAATCCCAGGGACGCCATATATTGCTTTAGAAGGGCCATTCCTCTGCAGTCCTTTGCCTCTGTCACCTGGCTCACTTTCTCTTTGCCTTTGTAAGTAGCCATCCTTGCTGCTGGTAAAAATGCTTGAGATCTCAGACCGATGCCACCAGCTGTCACGACCGTCAAATTTGGCGGGACCTCTCACCCCATGTCTCTCTCTCTCTACGGGTCGCAACTGTTTGTTCAGATCTCGACACCAGCAGACACTTCAGATGACAGCATCATTTCTCCAGAGACAGGCACCATCAGACCCCTTTTCTTAGGATCTAAGAATCACACACAATGTACCGTTGATTAGTACAATCAGACTCTGACACCATCTTTCCTTAGTGTGTCCAAAGTCAGACTGGCCACTTCTTTATTGTTACAGAAATGTATAAAAATACAGAAAAAAATCACAAGATGACACAAAACACCAAAGACCTTCCCCCAGTTCTAGTCTGTCCTCTTAGACAAATAGCTTGCTACCCCCTCACCCACATGGCTTTCTTCTCATTACACATTTTCTCTCCTCTTACAGAGCCATAAAACTAGCTTCCCCCTTCATAAATAAAGCCAGAGCCTTCACATGTGGCCGATCACAGGGCCATAAAAATTATTTCGAATTAGTTAACCATTTGTATACTCCAGATATGACTGTTAAGCAAGTTGTTAGTACTTGCTAACCACACATATAATAAGTGATGAACCCCAAACAGTCCAGTGGGCCCTTCTGTTCATGACAATAGTATTCTTTAATATAAATAATTAAGTGAGTGTTTTTAATCTCCACCAATCTTTTCATATTATAATAAAACTAAATGTGTCTAAGTATTAATATTTTATTTAGCCACGTTTCACTCAATAAGGGCTAATTAATTATTTTGATTGTCACTCTTTTATCTTACTGTTCCCCAATGTGTTGTGTACTTCATAAAAAAAAAAAAACATATTCAATTTAAATTATTATATAAGTGTCTTGTTAATATACCTTATACATCATCCTATTATAAAACAACTATTTCACTTCCTATCATCCTGTGGTGTTTATCTTTGCTAAATGAATATACATTCTTCTACAGTGTTTCCGGATTACCGGTAGTGAATCTTGACACCCTGAATCCCTGATAACAGCAGCATTACTCTAAAGAAAATAATTATTGACCTCATTGTTCCATTAATTACATTCAGCCTTTCCTTTCAAATTTAATTTTGCATCAGGTTATTTAACCATTTGCCACTCAGAGGCTTTTAATAACAGGTCCATCTTCATCTCTGCCTTCTGGGTTTTCTCTATTACTATATCCCATTTGCTTAGTAGATTTTCTCTTTCCTCTACTGTCGAGATTTTGTGCCACAATGAGTCTTTATCTCCATTTATAGCTTATTCCTAGCCGTATCAAGGCTTGTGTGATGGATGGTTTCCTCTTTATTAGTGTTGCTGGTGCTATATCTGAGAATATTTTAATGTCCTTATATGGAGCCGAAAAGGTTCTTTGTCTGAATCTTATTTTCATGATGTCTTCTTGATCTGTAATACTGTGAAATCTAACCATTGTATCTCTTGGCTGAGACCCTGTTAATCTGTAAGGTATTGGAATCCTATGGACTGTGTCCAAGACGTTTATTTCTTGAGTGAGCCTTGGGACTAAAGTAGAAAAAAAGTCCATAATATACTTTTTCATATCTTGTTCAGGAACAGAATTAGGGATTCCCCTTAATCTCATATTTTTCCTTCTGGATCTATTTTCTAGATTTATTATTTTATGTTCAAGGTCAGTTACTTTTCTCTCTAAAGCGGTTGTATATGTTATAACTGTAATATGATCTTTAATAAGCTTCTCCAGCTTGATCTCCAGCTCCTCAATTCTTGAATGTGTCTCCTTAATAGCTTTAAAATTCTCCCCTATTTGTTCTTTTAAATCGGTTGACATTTTAAATTGGATTTCTGTCATGGTTACTCTCATTTTTGCTAGTGACAGTAAATCCGCTCCCATTGTATTTGAATCATTAAAATCCGAGGATTCAGTATTACTCCCTCTACTTTGATTGTTGTCTTTCATATTTATTTGAGATTTGTTTTGCAATTTATTTACCAAACAGTTTTTTGGGGAGCAAATAGGTGGGATTTTCTGTAATGTCTGTTTTTTCTCCTTAGATTTAGTTTTACTTGACATCTTGATTTCTTGTCTCTAAGAAGATCCTCTGTATATTATCCTCTGGAGGAGCTAACTCTAATTCACACCTCTACCAGCAAACGTCTAGGCCATCCAAATTCTGACACTCACAATATATATGGAGCCTTTTAACCTCGATTTCTCAGTCCAACAACATGTATATATAGTATATACCACTGTTATAGATCCATATTATTTATGCCTCTGGATACAGGACGCAATAAAGCTCAAAAAAAATTCTTGATGGAATAAGTATCCGTAAAATTTACTTCTTATTAATATTAGTATCACCAAGCTATCTCTTGTGCGAGAGCAACACTGTCCAGAGCCACTAAAATACCTCCAAACTGTCTGTTATCTTCAACATATCCTCGGACCCACGTCTAATGATTAACGTATGCTCCACTGGAGCTCTCACCTCCGGGTATATGCCATATACATTGCCTGCTTCTGTGTGTGCGATTCCTCCATTTCAATTGTCTACAGAGCTAAATGTCCGTTAGTTGTCTCTCCTTCCCTTCCTCCACCTTTACAGCTATAACTCCGCCAGGGTTCTCACTACATAACCGTCAGCTGGCTATCCCACGCGCTGCTTCAGTGACCTAGGGCCTTTATGGCGTCCCATGAGAGAAAGGCCACCACTCATGTACAGCTCACATTCCCATTTCTCACCCTTGGAGCTCTCATCTCCGTGCTGCGGGTCCGCTCCTAGTATCTGGTCAGATTTCCCACTGGTGTGAGGTCAGTGCCTTAAACTCGATCCGGCTATTAGCTTGTGTTTGCTGCCTTGTTATTTTTCGTGCAGTGTTTCACTGAGCATACTGTTCTTCAGCTGGCTCTCCCTCTCACCCCACAGACGTCTCACTCGTCTGCACTACTCATTTCCGGTCACGCCCAAGTGCTGGTCCCTCACCCGATTGTATACATACTTAACTTTTTATCTATGTTTTATTATATAATTAGAAAATGTATCATAGAAGACGATCCTTCTTGCTCTGCAGACCACGTAAACTTCCCTTACTGGTGAGGGGCTTTCTGGTATTTGGTCTGTTATGAACAGAAGGGCCAACTGGACTGTTTGGGGTTCATCAGTTATTATATGTGTGGTTAGAAGGTACTAACAACTTGCTTAACAGTTATATCATGGGTGTAATGCCTACATGTAGTTATATGATGGATATAATAAGTGCATATAGTACTGTCATTGATTAACATTAAAATACTGTATCTGTATTAGAAATAGGATAGTAGGCAATGCTTAGATTAGTTAATGCAGTCATATCTGGGATATACAAAGCGTTAAAGAATTCTAAAGAATTGATATGGTTTTGAGAGGCAGCCAACCACGAATCCTCTGGCTTTAGTCTGGAAGGGGGAAGTTTAGTTTTATAATCCTGTAAGTTGAGATCTGGCAACTGTATCATGGGATAGACATCTCCCAGGTGGTGAGAGTGTAACAAGCTATTGCCCACAGGAGGAGGGGTTAGGCATGTGGGGGGAGTGAGATTTTTCTGTGTTTCGATATATCTTTGTAACAATAAAGAAGTGCCAGTCTGATTTTGAACACACTAAACAAAGGTTGTGTCAGAGTCTGCTTGTACTAATCAAAGGTACATACTGTGTGATTCTGAGATCCTAAGAAAAGTGGTCTGATGGTGCCTGTCTCTTTAGAAATGATGCTGTCATCTGAAGTGTCTGCTGGTGTTGAGATCTGAACAAAAAGTTCAAATCTTGTGGGCGTAACATGGTCCCAGGCAGTGCAGGATATATTTGGACTCATTATAAGTGACATGATGACAGGAGAGACAGGAGGAGAATAAAAGTTACATAAAGGATCACAATAATATAGACAGAAGGGACAAATGGTGGTGGTTGGACAGATAGGCAACAAAATAAAATGTATTTTTAAGAAGAAAATATACAACTCATAACTGTTAAGAGCCACTGTCACAACCGCTTCAATTGGGCTTGCCTAGAAATTAGTTCTGAACCACCCAGTGATACGTGATGGTTCTTGTTATTATCACTGCTAGCAGAGATAGAATCAGACCATTATTGGACCATCAGGAAAATCACAGGGACACTGGAATTATCAGGCAGAGCAACAGAGTTACCAATTTAACTCTTCTTTTAGGTAGATGTAGAATGATTAACCCCTATGAAAAAAGTTAACCCATGCCTCAATAATGAGCACACACTTTAATTATGTGTGACCACCTGAGCACCTTTATTTGTCATCGATTCAACATTTTATACATTTATGTCACCCCTTATCACCAAGTTACACCCCCTAGTAACAGTCCTTCTAACCAATCCTCAAAACTTCTCCTTCTAACCATGTGATCCACCTGTCAATCAATGATGTCTGCATTTCTAACAAGCTGAATAACTAATGGGAAGTTTTGTCCTGGGTCTGGGGGGTTCACACTTTATGTTTTTTATCTGTCACAAAGCTAACTGTCCAGGGAACCATAATGACTATTTAGAACTTCCTCACCCTTACCTGGATGAAATTTCCTGACTTCTCCACGTCTGACTTCTGGATTCTTCCCAAACCCCCTCAACCTGTTACCCCACAAGTTCATAAGCCCATGGATTTCATAAATCCCAACAACCATATCACACAGGTATACCTACATGCCCTTAATGCCACAATTATTATGAACTCACATTTGCCAACCGGAGCTACCCCAACCAACACATTCAGGGGTACCAAAGTTATGACCACCCTTATATCCATGCAATCCTTGCAATGTTTGCCCTTAAAGGGTCTCCTTGTCCTTCTATTGAAATCTTCACAAAACATACTCAAGAAGAGATATCTTTTTAATAGATTAAGCAAACTTTCATAAAATAGTACAACCCACATTGACAACATTACATGCTCCATCCTGGCCCACATTTAAATTGATTATAAGACAAACCTAGTTATTAAAACATTTTTTTTTTTATAGATATATATATCCAAAACACAAAGATCAAATTGAAACTCCCCTCAATGATCACTCTTAAATTAACATTACAAATCTCTTCATAAATGAACCCCACCCCCATTCTGACATCTGAAAGAAAGAAGTGATATGACATACGTATTGTAAGAAACTCAACAGATAAATGTATAAATACACGGTGCTATGTCTATACAGCAATTAATTTGTTGGACACACAACTGGACACACGGCTCCTACTATAAAAAATAACTAATAAGAACATTGGTCAAATAAACACAAACTACTTCCATTTATTCCCATTCATTGAATATATATAACCCAATATAAATCTCATAGACTAAAACATGATTTTTCATGAGGACTACAATTATTTAAGTATTAAGTATTAATAGTTGGGTTTTAAAGCTATAAACTTCATATATAAATATTTCATAAGTTATCTACAATGTCCAAATTGACCGAACATTTAAAACACAGGTAACTAAGAAATAGAAGACTAAAGAAGTGTGTGTGTGGGGAGGGGGGGGGGGGTATAAAAGTTGGTTGTCTGGATGTTGGGAGGCACGGGGGACTCTTTATCATTCTATTTCTTCCTGCCCAGAGCTTTACTGGACTATTGTGGATTGTAGATTGGACCTGGGATTTGCGAACTTCCTTGGGTTAAAATATGATTACACTATTATAAGGTTCTTTGTTTATGTTCTGTATAGTTTAGAATGCCAGGGTACCTATGTTACTTGTTGTCATGCCCAGAGTCCAGAGAGTTTGATAGAATAATGTGCCTGGCCTGAGATTACCTGTTCCTGCCCTGTGTAATCGAGCAGGACATATATTGTTTATATTGTTTACGATTAGATATAAATTGTTTCAGGTTACAGATATTGGTGTAAATTAGATGATCTGCAGATGGGCAGCTCTGCAGAATGTTTCAACTAACCCACCTATGAAGCCCAAAGTAGATGGCTAAGTCTCCTAGATAAACCTTGAACACATACTTCAAGATTACAGCCATGGCAACTACAAGCCCAGTAGTGGCAATTAGCATGGAGGCTGGACAGATGCATCCCATATCTCCAGGTTACTGTAATAATCAGGAATGATAACCACAATCTTAAAACCAGTAACTTTATTATAAACTCTTAAAAATTATAAATGTGACCTTCTAAGGTGCATTTTATATCCTGGTTGGATGAAACAATCAACAAATTAAATTGAGGTACACACTAACCATCAAGAAGAAAACAAGTCTATACAACACAATGTCTCATTACAGAGACCTCCTATCTGAAGGATTATGGTGTGCCCCAAAAGCTGGCTAATAGCCCTAATAGCCCTACAACAAAGAAATGGACAAGAATAATTGATGTCATATCAAACCAGAAATGCATAAGTATATTAAGAACTCATTCATACCGCTAAAAACAACTTTAGTCTATTATAAACCACATTGGGACAAAATGTTAAACTATCAGTGCAATATGAGTATTACAGAGACGCCCATAATATGACAACTCTAAGTGGGTAAAGATAATGCTGAATTAACAATTTACTTCAACACTGATAGTAAGAAACAGCAGCCTGACCTGTTACTCCCCCATTTTGCCGCATTAGACTTACTCAAAGGCTAATGAGTGCAAAACTGCAGGACATTTTTTTTTCTCCTATTTTTGATACTTAACACCAGTCTAGATAATCTAAACAAAAATGTGTTACATTTTAAACTTAAAATTAAACTTTATTGAAATGTCGGTAAAGTAATAAAATATATGTGCAACTACAAATATAGTTGTTTATCTATACAGTTGTGCTCAAAAGTTTGGCAGAAATTGTGATATTTCGGCATTTATTTTGAAAAGATTACTGATCATGCGAAAAATATATATTTTATTGAAGGATTATTATTATTATAGTTTATTTATAACGCACCAACATATTCCGTAGCGTTGTACATAAATTAGGTTCAGACAAAGATAAATACAGATTAACATTTAGCAAAGGAAGGACGGCGCTGTCTTTGAGCTAGGAATCCAATGTCCATGGTGAATTCCCAAAGTACTTAGGATAGAAACTCGCAGACTTACAATCTAAGGTATAGTGAGTAGTAAAAGAGGGAGAGAGAGGTGATAAGTGTGTTAGGGTGGAAGGTGATGCGCTTCTGGATCAAAGCAGTTCAAAGTTGCAGTGGGATTGGGGAAGGGAGAAGACTGGGTGTTGTTGAGTGTGTAAACCCCTATGAGATAAGAGTTAATTGATATTAGTGTTGTAAAGTACTGCTGTTTGGCAAGGTTAAGGGTGTAGGAATAGGAGCATAACATACATTTGTAGTGGAGGAAATCTGCTGAAGTGCGTGAATTCCTCCATAGTCGTTAAGCAGTGCGGGAGCACCTCTGGATGTATCGTCGTTGTGAAGTGTACCATGGTTGTGGACGAGAGTGAGGGCATCTGCGTGTGGATATGGGTCCAGAGTGTCAAGGGTGGAAGAGAGAGTAGAGTTGTAGAGTAAGGTGGCAGTGTCAGGGCAGTTGAGGTTAGTGATGGGACTGAGAAGGGTTTGGATAATAGTGGAAAGCTGAGTAGGGTCAAGTGCTCGCAGGTTTCTGTTCCTGATGGTGGTAGGGGTTGGAGAGGGGTGGAGAGAGGGTGATGTGGTGAGGTCGAAGGTAAGGAAGTGGTGGTCAGATAGAGGGAGTGGACAGATGACTGGGTTGGAGGTTGTGCTGAGATTGGTGAAGATAAGGTCAAGAGAATGTCCGGCATGATGAGTAGAAGAATCTGTTAGTTGTGAGAGGCCAAGGGAAGAGGTGAGTGCAAGCAGTATGGCTGCTGCTTGGGAGGTGGGAGTGTCAACAGCAATGCTAAATTCTCCAAGTACCAGTGAAGGAACATTGGAGGAGAGAAAGTGAGGGAGCCAGGCAGAAAAGTGATCAAGAAATTGAGAGGGAGTACCTGGGGGCGATAGATCACATCTACACATAGAGAGATAGGTGAGAAGAGGTGGATTGTATGAACTTCAAAGGATGAGAATTGGAGGGATGGGACAGGGGGTATGAGGTGAAATGTACAGCGAGTGGAAAGCAAAATACCCACACCACCACCTTGTTTGTTCCCAGGTCTCTAGGTGTGTGGCTGAGGTGAAAACCACCATGAGAGAGTGCTGCAGGGGAGGCAGTGTCTGAGTATGAGAGCCAGGTTTCAGTGAGAGACACAATAGATTGAGGGAGTTGGTAGTGAATAGGTCATGAGTCAATGTGAGTTTATTG
Organism: Discoglossus pictus; assembly: GCA_027410445.1. Taxonomy (NCBI): domain Eukaryota; kingdom Metazoa; phylum Chordata; class Amphibia; order Anura; family Alytidae; genus Discoglossus; species Discoglossus pictus. Next base: position 4,280,326 of record CM050173.1, read on the forward strand.
CAGATAGATCTTGCGTTCCAGAGGGCGCAGGAGAAAGGTAGAGTTGAAGGTTTGTGACATGTGATGGATATCAGATTCTGGGTGTTACAGGTGTTTGCTGGCCTTGAAACAGAGCATGGCTGACAGCGAGTGGAGATGAGTGAGGGGCCTGGGTTAGGGGATATATCTCCCGCAGCCAGGAGAAGGAGGAGTGAAAGGCAGAGAAGATGGGGCTGGGACTTACAGGGCTGTTTCTGCTTGTGAGTGTTAGGGAGGGGATGATATTGTGACTGGAGGAGGGAGAGGAGCTCATGGGAGCAGAGAATAGGAGAGGAGAGCAAGGAAGGTGAGATGGTAATATTTTTGGGGATATGATATGGAGCGGCTGCAAAGGAGAGTCTGAGAGAGAGGCAGTAGGTTATAAGAAAGAGGAAAGTGGGAGAAAGCATTGTGACAATGTGTGAGATTAGGAAAAATAGGTTAGAAGATTGTGGGGAAGAATTATTATCCTAAAATATGGTAGAAGTAGGAATATAGATTCAGGAGTAGGGAAAATAGTGTGATAAGGTTTATCAGAATGGCTGAGGTAGGTGAGTAGCTAAGACACTAGCGACTATGTTATTTTTTTTTTTTTTTTAGCAGGTGTGGTTGACTGAGCAGGTGCAAGTCATAAGAGTTTCTTTAAATTAAGAGAATGCAAGGGCGGGTGGGTGTGGGGCAGGGACGGAGGGCAGAGAGAGCAGTTGCAAGTGTCAAACTTCAGGGAAGGCAATCACTATGAACTAAGATGGAGGCAGTTACTGGAAAGAGAGGAACAGAAGAGATCAGATCCAGAGAATATGAGCAGAACAATTTTTTTTACAAACAACTGAGAGGTGTATGGGAGGGGTATGAGAGGTGTGTGGGAGGGCTATGAGAGGTAGGATGAAACACAGAATAGTACAATACAAAGATAATGAAATTAACATGGTTTTAATAAAGGATAGTGATCATATGAAGCCATTTATTATCACATAGTTTTCTGGCTCCTTTTTAAATCATAATGACAACAGAAATCACAGAATTCAGGCCCTGATCAAAAGTTTGCATATCCTTTAGCATAAATGACAGCGTGCAGTCTTTTGTAATAGTTGTCTATGAGGCCCCTAATTCTTGCAGGTGGTATTGCTGCCCAATCGTCTTGGCAAAATGCCTCCTGGTCCTGCAAAGTCTTTGGTCATCTTGCATGAGTGGCTCGATGATATTAAGGTCAGGAGACTGCGATGGCCACTCCACAACCTTCACCTTTTTCTGCGGTAAGAGAGGGTCAACTTGGCCTTGTGCTTAGGGTCATTGTCATGCTGGAAAGTCCAAGAGCGTCATCGTGCAGAAGAATGCAAATTGTCTGCCAGTATTTTCTGATAACATGCTGCATTCATCTTGCCATCAATTTTCACAAGATTCCCCTGTTCCTTTATAGCTTACACCCCCCCCAAAAACATCAGTGAGCCACCACCATGCTTCACAGTGGGGATGGTATTCTTTTAACTATAGGAGTTGTTGACCCCTCTCCAGAGCTTTTTGTGACCATAAAACTCTATTTTGGTCTCGTCACTTCAAATTACAGTGTGCCAGAAGCTGTGAGGTGTGTCAATGTGTTGTTGTGCATATTGCTACCAGACTTATTGTGGCATTGGAGCTGTAATGGCTTCTGCCTGGCAACTCAACCATGCAGAACATTTTTGTTCAAGTATCATTGTGTTCAAGTAACATTGTGCTCCTTGAAACAACCACACTGTCTTTTTCTCCAGTGCACCCTGTATTTCTCCTGAGGTTACCTGTGGGTTTTTTTTTGTTCGGAACTATTCTTCTGGCAGTTGCAGCTGAAATCTTTCTTGGTCTACCTGACCTTGGCTTGGTATCAAGAGATTCCAAATTTCCACTTCTTAATAAGTGATTGACAGTACTGACTGGCATTTTCAAGGCTTTGGATATTTTTTTATATCCTTTTCCATCTTTATGAAGTTCCATTACCTTGTTACGCAGGCCTTTTGACATTTATTTTCTGTTCCCCGTGACTTTGTATCTAGCCAACTCAGTGCATCCACGTGAGAGCTAACAAACTCATTGACTTTTTATACACAGACACTAACTGCAATTGAAAAAGCCACCTGTTAACCTTTAATTGCCATTTTAAACTGTGTGTGTCACCTTGTGTGTCTGTAGCAATCCAAAACATTCAAGGGTATGTAAACTTTTGATCAGGGCCATTTGGGTGATTTCTGTTATTATTATGATTTAAAAAGGAGCCAAACAACTATGTGATAATAAATGGCTTTCTTGCATGATCAGTCATATTTTCAAAATGTCTACATTTTTGCCAGGGTATGCAAACTTTTGAGCACAACTGTATATATATATATATATATATATATATAAATATATATATATTTTTTATTTTTTTACATTCATGTATTTCTGGTCGGAACCCTCTCTTGTGGTGAAGGGGTAGCTTAAAGTTAGGTAAATATGTAAACCTAGCCTGCTTAAAGGGTCATGGTCTAAAGCAAGACAGCGTAGCGAGGCGTTAAACTACAAAAACTCGCCGCAGCTAAGCGAAAAAATGGCGAAAACCCCCCCCTGAAAACTAAACTACACTACCCCGGACCACGCAACGCCAGAGATGTATGAGTTAGAAAAATTCTAATAGGGATGATGCAAAATGCTTGCGAAAAGCATAATACATACACTAACGCTGCCATTTAACAACACTAACTTACACATTTACAGATCGCGATTCTGAAATGGCGGCTTTCCCGCCTAAACCTACGGTTTTGTCTCGCGCACGCAACCTATATATAGGGCACACTTGCCACAAAGCTCACACTTTCTCCTCAGGTGATGACAGTCTGAGTTGACATTTTCTGCTGCTGGAAAATCCAAAGAGATTGTTAGCTCTTCAGGATACTGATTGCTGAATATTAATTACAAATAGGTAAAGTATATTCATTTATATTAATAATCCTTAATAAATAATTAATAAATTAATTATTCTTAAAAAAAGGTATATATTATTAGTTAAAAAAATTGAGCAACAAACTTATAATTTCAACTGCCTCTAGTTTATGAATATTTTCATGCTTAGCTCTTTGTAATATATTTATTTATTGATTCATTAATTAGTAATGTACATTAATTTATTAATTATTAATTAGTAATCATTATCAAACAAATGTTCAAAATTTTAAACTGCCTCTAGTTTATTAATATATTAATGCTTACCTCTTTTTAATATATTTAGACATTGATTAATTAATTATTAATGTACATTATTTTATTAATTAATTATTAGTAATTATTATGAACAACAAATATTCTATATTTTACAATGCCTTTAGTTTATGAATAGTTCTTTAGAATACATTGATTCATTGATTAATACATCATTAGTCTACATTACTTTATTAATTATGAATTAGAAATAATAAAAAAAAAATGACCACAAACAATATGTATATTTTACAATGCACTGACATATCCGTGTTGCTGCTGATTGCCTGATAGGAATGAATATAAATATTACAAATGCTTTCCATCTTATTTGACAGTTTTATCATCTCTGCAACTGGCTGAACACAGAGAGTGATGTTTGCAGCCTTTGAACAGCGTAAAGATCACCTTTACAGGTATATCATTTAATTATGTTGTTATGGAACAAAAAAGGATTAAGTCTTTTTATTTTGGATTGATGACAGTTATTGATTAATTAATGTATATTAATATATTAATTCATTAATAATTAATAATCATTACAAAAAAAAGTTACATTTAATACTGCAATAAAAATAATAAAAATGTTTAGCCTCCACTTATATATCTGCCTCACTGCTCATTCATGTACATTGCTTTTGGAACCATTAATTAATAATAATTAATAATAATCATCCCCCCCCAAAAAAAAACCATTTATAATACATAAAAAAGATGTACATTTTACAAAGCACTTATATATCTGGAGTGCTTATAATTGCCTGACAGGGATAGGACCTTCAAAGCACTTAAATATTTAAAGCAGTTTCTTAGATTCTGATACTTGCTTCATTTCATATTTTATACTGCTTTTATTTATGAATATATTGATGATTATGCGTTTATGTTTGCCTGTATGCCAATTGAACATCATAGTCATAGTCACATCATAGTCACAAATTAATTGAATACAAACATTCAAAATGATTTTCATGTCATTTCACAGATTCCTCATCTCTGCAGGATTTTATCTGCAATAACATCAATTTCACAGGTATATGATTTCATGATGCCCTTTTTGTTTTGCATTGATGACAGCTAATGATTAATTAATTAACCTATATTCATTTAGGACCTCATTCAATTGTGATTTGCCCTATTGAATACGGCTCTATATAAGGACATACCACATTTTTTTACATAACTTTTTAGCTAATAAACTTCGGTAACAAAAATATGCTATGTGCTTATATAGAGCTCTGTTCCATTGCACAAATTTAAAATGAATAAGGCCCTTAGTATTTAATTATTCATTAAAAAAATTATGCATACATATATGCTTACCTAATTAACTTTTAAAGAATGCAAATTACACTTCATAAGTTGATTGATTTATTAATTAGTTAAATAACAAAATTGAACATTTATTTTTTTAAACCCAATCTATACTTTGCTCATAGCTCTTTGGGTTTTCCCTTCTTTAGGAAAACATAATTACCTTTTTAGGTTTCCCATTGATGTCATTTATTAATTAATTCATTAACGTATATTCATTTATTAATGACTTAATAATTAATTATTACAAAAAACACTTATTTATCAAAATATATATATGTGCATTGCCTAATGATCCAATATTGCCTCATGACACCAATGTTCATACACATGACACCAATGTAGATATAGACATTTGTAGTGATATCTATGTTGAGGAAGCTCAGGATACTGCGTTTATTAGTGCACTAACAGTAGACACTAATTATTGTGGATTACTCAATGTTGTTTGTCAGTTTTGTGGGGCCTATCATTTTCTCAAGGAAAGACCAACTGATGGAGACTTCATTAGTTGCTGTCAGAAAAGAAAAGGTAAGACATCCAGAAAGACACACATTTCCAGATTACTTACAAAGTATAATGAGCAATCCAACATTTTCAAATTATACCAATTAAAAAAAATAAATCAGGTCTTATAACAGTGCAATTTAATTTGCTTCAATGGGTGGTACATTAGCAGAAAATGTCCCAGGACATGGTCTATATTGTTTTAGACTTCAAGGACAAATGTACCACCACACTTCACATTTACACCCACAAGAAGGAGAGCAAAGGAAATTGGCACAGTTATATGTCTTAGATACAATGGAAGCTGTGGAACAAAGAATGACGCTTCCAGAAAATAAACAGTGTTTGCGCATAGTCTTTGAACAGCTGGATAAAATGATGGCCAACAAGCCATACACTCAAGCACACAAACAATTAGCACAGGTTGAAAAAGAACAACAGCAACATGCTCAAATACATCAATTGACAATGTCAAGAGTAAATATGGTTTTGAAAAGAGATCGCAATACTGATCAAAAATTGTATAATTTACCAACAGTCAATGAGGTTGCCATGGTCTTTAAAAACGAGGATGGTGAACCACCTTTTCAGTGGGATATTAGAATATGTCCATGCAATGAAGACCAACCGTTTATAAACATAAATATATTAAGTTGTAATTTGGATCCAATGACATATCCCATTTTTTTTCCAAATGGTGAGCCAGGATGGGAACCAAAATTACAATTGCAAATTTATCCCAATAGTAAAGTTTGTGTTAAATGCAATATTTCTATGCTGAAATATAAAGTGGAACAAACTGCTATTCAGGATCATTTTAATCCTATTTTATGTGGGGGCAAACTCACACAACAATGGATTATTGATTCATATCTACAAGTCGAAGCAAATAATTTAAATTTGATCAAAATTTCAACAAAACATGCTTTGCATAGAACAGTATTGTGGATTGATGGATTATGTCACTGAATTGGCTATAGAGTGGAAACTCAGGAATGCTAGTTCCTATGGTATTTGCTACCAAATGTCTTACTAATATGTGAACATATGTTAGGATAAATAAATGTATTAAAATATATATTTTATTTAGACCAGGGTAACAACGAATAATTAAAAACACATGTAAAAGATCCAGGATTGGAACATTAAGATTAAAAAAAGGGCTAAGTTGTGTGAGATAAGTTAACCACTAGAGAAATATATCAAACTCTTAATAGAGGGGTGTTCTTATCTCTCCTGTTACTTGTGTGTCAGGATATTGATGAATGGTAATTCAACCTGGTGTGTTTATTAACTGAATTGGCTACCAACAGAGACATTCCTGCTGGACGAGCAATGATTTGCCATCCACTTTCCAAGGATCTCCTCGCAATATGCAAGAAAGATATAATAATGTCATGGCTATTGTCACAAAATTTGGAAAACCAGATTTATTTATTACATTCACATGTAATCCTCAATGGCCAGAGATCAAGGAAAATTTGAATCTTGGACAACATACCGTATTTTTCGCCCTATAAGACGCACCGGCAGATAAGACGCACCTAGTTTTTAGAGGAGGAAAACAAGAAAAAAAAAATCTGAATCAAACACAAATACACTAAAAAACAAAAATACACTTTACACACAGATACACACCTACATTACACACAAATATATATATATATATATATATATATATATATATATATATATATAGATACACATACATACATATACATACACACATAAATATACATACACATACATACATATATACACACACATACACACACATACATACACACACACATACACACACACATACATACACACACACACACATACACATACATATCCATATACTGCAGCATTTGGGAGCCATTGACCCTCCCTGACCCTCCTGATCCTCCCTGACCGTCCTGATCCTCCCTGACCCCCCTGATCCTCACCTTTATAGATACACATACATACATATACATACACACATAAATATACATACACATACATACATATATACACACACACATACATACATACATACATACACACACACACACATCCATATACTGCAGCATTTGGGAGCCCCTGATCCTCCCTGACCCCCCTGATCCCCCTGATCCTCACCTTCCTTCTGATCTCTGCCATCTTGATCTCACCCCAGCGCTTCCTACCAGCACTCCACGTGCACTGCAGCGTTGCGTGTGTGACGTCACTAGGACGCACCGGCCGACGCGATGCTGGTAGGAAGCGCTGGGGTGAGATCAAGAGGACAGAGGCAGTCTGAAAAGGTATATTCGCCGTATAAGACGCACCAACTTTCCTCCCCCAGTTTTGGGGAAGAAAAAGTGCGTCTTATACGGCGAAAAATACGGTACTTCTTACCGACCAGATTTAGTGGCAAGAGTATTCAAAATAAACCTCAATTCATTAATACATGATATAACTAAAGCACAGTTATATGGAAAATGTGTGGCTTTAGTTTATACCATTGAATTTCAAAAAAGAGGACTGCCACATGCTCACATACTTTTAATCTTGCAAGAAAAAGATAAAATGAATACTACAGAGAGAATATTCCAAACTTTATGAGATTGTGACACACAAAATGATTCATGGACGATGTGGAGATATCAATCCAAATTCTCCATGTATGGAAAATAAAAAATGTACAAAAGAGTTCCCTAAACAATCATAAATGCAAACTTATGCTAATTGTGATGGATATCCTTTGTATAAAAGAAGAGAAGGACAAACAGCTATTATCTGTGACCAAAAGGTCAATAATATATATGTAGTTACATATAATCCACATTTGCTGATGAAGTACAATACACACACAAATGTGGAAGCTTGCACTTCTATCAAATCCATCAAATATGTGTATAAATATATATATATACAAAGGATATGATGAAGCAACTGTTGTTGTGAAAGGTGCACAAAAGGAAAAGGGAAATCCAATTTTACATGACAAACTTTCATGTTATTTAGATGCCCGCTATGTCAGTGCTCCAAAAGCATTATGGCGTCTTCTGAAATTTAAGATGCATGATCATGTTCTGCTAAAAGTGTAATGTAATGACTTGAGAGCCAAACATAGCAAGGCAAGCCGTTAAGGCACTACAACTCACAGCCCTTCGGTCGGTCATTAACTTTGTATTTTTCCTAACTCATATTTTTTTTTCAGAGTCCAGCGTCTCGTAATTTATTTTTTTATAAGTCCCGTGTTGGTCAACTGCTTGCAGCCTAAGGTGATCCCGCGTTTACTAAGTGTTTGCTGGCTAATTCCCGCGTGTTTCATTGCCTTCAATTCATTAGTTAGTCACACATTTATAAATATGTTTGTCCAATAAAAAGGTACCACTATATACTGCAATACTCTAATTATTCATATATATATAAATGTATATATATATATATATATATATATATATATATATATATATATATATGGTAATAAAACAATATAGTGTAAAATTTCAACTGCCTAATATAGAAAAAAAGTGATTCTTATTCAAATTTGTATTAAGTGCTTATTATAACAACTTCTAGTGGCTCCAGGTGTAAAAAGTTGAGAACTAAAGATAAACTAATAGGTTGCTCTCAAGGATACTTCTTGGCCTTTAAATTCTCAAAATGTAAATGTAATTTCATTTCTTTTATGTTCCTTTGGATTATAGTGAAGATAGCTAATTGATCGAGGATCGTGTTTCTCTGAATGTATTCTGTAGGTCCCCATAGATACTTTTGATAGGGCCACTTCAAGTCGTGTTTGTTCAGAGGGAATTCCAAGATAAGTGTAAAGTCATAGATGATGTGCCGCTTCTCTTATTAACACAGTTCATTGTTGTGTTTTGTAGTGTACTAAAAATACAAGAAAAAAAGGTGGTGGGGGAGAGAGAGCGCACTGCATATCACCACTGTATAATAATCCCCTATCCGTGTATAGATAATTTAAGAGTCGTCTCTCACCTTCAATGGCCTCAATAAATGAAGTATATTTAACACTTCCCAACATGTCCCCACTCCTCAATAGTTGGTGCTCTTTGGTAAATGTTCAACTCCACATGGATAGCGGGATTCCGTATGTATGATAAGGAATGTATATATGTACTTGTGAGATACAGTCTATCTTTGGACAGATTAAACAGTGTCTATGTCGGTGTAAGTAAGGACTATTTTATATATATATATATATATATATATATATATATATATATATATATATATTTCACAGGTTGTCCACTTCATTAAAGAATAGAAGTACAACATCTATATTTTTAGCTATTTAGTTTATGTGAAAAAATGAATATAAAAAATGTATAAAAGTTGATCTGCACTTGATATTGGTGCACTCTGTCTCCCCCCCCCCCCCTTTTTTTGTCCTTTCTTTGGATTATAATGCTACATTTAAAACATTTTTTTCCATAGTTAAAATATAGTATGAAAGTTTGTGTCTTTGACTTTAGCAGATTTTCAAAAAGTGCTTTGTGCTTACTCAGTGGAATCCCTGATTTTATTCATATGTAATCTTTACATTTATTAAAAAGTGCTACAGTGAAAATATAATCCTCTAACCAAAATAATATTAAGTGCATAGTTGTAGAAAGTCCTTGTAGTTGTAGTTGTCCTATAAATATTTTTCAACACCAGACTCATTAATCATATATTGTAAAATCCAAAAAAACAATAGTTCTTTTTTTTTATTTAAAAAAAAAGTGAACATATAGATCATTAATTTGTCTTCATACGTTCCAATCTATTATTTATTTTTGAGAAATTCAAGTGACCCTGATAGATAAGTAAATTTTAGTTGCTTGATTTCTTTTAGAGCATTTGAACTTGCTGTATATTATTATCCTTCTATCACTATCTACAACCACAGTTATTAATATGTAGGATCTTATAATCACAATGTTATTTGAATTACAACGCTAGCTACTCAGCCTGGCAGGTCACACTAGCTAGAAGCTTGATGGTGACGCCATTAACTAGGGACACACATTTACAGCGTCAACCCGAATCCATGATTCCTTTTTCTTTTATAGAGAAATTATTTTGACTCAATTACATTTTTTTTTATTTCATAAACATCAAAATGAACTTAAATTCCTATCTGATTTGATACTCATTATTCAATTATTTTAAATATAAAAAAAAATGCAAAACATCTTTTTATTTTGTATGAATTTTAATGCCAGACTTAAAATCTATGTATCATAGTATTTATGATAGGCCATATATATCTTTTTTTTAAATCGATTTCATTTCATTTTTATAAACAAATAGGCCTATACTCTTTTGATCTTAGTTATATGGTCTTTTATTTGTTAAGCTATGTAACTTATATTTTTATGTTTCATTCTTAATTATTTTTAATAAACTTAATGGTTAGTCTGAATATAAAAGACGATGTAGGAATACAACCTTTGATACAGTGTTTCTCAACTCCAGTCCTCAGGGCCCACCAACAGGTCACAGTTTAGGCATATCTCTGCTTGAGCACAGGTGAGCTAATCAGGGGCTCAGTGATTCTGTCTAACCAGCTGTAGAGCCTCTGATTAGGTCACCTGTGCTCAAGCATGGACATACATAAACTGTGAACTGTTGGCGGGCCCTGAGGACTGGAGTTGAGAAACTCTGCCTTAATAGATAAAGTTTAATATAAATACTATTGTCACTTGTGGAACGGGTCCAAAAAAACAAAGCAATGGCTTTCTGTACCGCGGTTCACTCTAGAACTCTATTTAAATTGTGGCAACAAAATCAAAATTTTTATTAATAAACAAAAACAATTAAATACAAAAAATATATCTATACAACAATCAAAAACTCGATACAAATCTATGGTTGTAAGATTGAATGAGGGAAATATCAACCAGTATGGTCTCATTCAGTGTGACATAAAATATATAATAACTAGCGACTTGCCCATCAAAAAATGACGGCAATACAATTTGAAGCCTGGCAATGCTCCTGTTATGTTTTTTCTGCCGTCCTTTTGTTCTCGCTTTTCGATTGTGTAAAAGCCCCGAATGTGCCTCAAATTAACTTGCAACCTCACTCACAGGCTCCCTAGCAGCTCTCCCCCTGTGCTGTGTGTGTAAGTTAATTTGAGGCATATTTGGGTGTTTTTGGTTCGGCCGTTAAATTTTTAATTTAGTGCAGGGCTGCAACTGTAGCTACGGGCTTCGGTTCCAAGTCCTTCGGTGCTCATTGCAGCTTGAGCCTAAGTCCTACGGGCCTCACGATGAGCACCTGCGGCGCTCATCGTGAGCCCTGCAATGAGCGCCTTCGGCACTCATTACAGTCTCAAAGTCCCACAGGCCTTTGCGATAAAATTGCGTTACGACAATTCGCAGTACAAAATATTTTCAAAAGTTAACAATAGTTGTTAGAATGCATCCAGTTGAGAAGATACAGACCTAACCTTGTTGCCATATTCATTTATTCGTACCCTCAGACTATAATTAGTATCCTAATACAGTTGCTTAGCTGATCACACTTATGGGTACTTAACTAGATCCTATCATTGCCACTCTGTATTCATACAGTTCAGCAGCATCATAGGATATCTATTATGGTCACCAATAGCAGATGATGCTGTGACCAATACAAAAAAAGTGTCACACTGACCTGTGTATTATGATTTAGAGCAATTCTCCATGCAACTAAAGACACCTAACACGCATTTCTCCGCTGGTTATGAGTGGATTCATTAGGGGAAGGTCTGAATATGACTGAAATTGCAGTATTACTTCAAAAATATATGCCATATGAAAGTAAAATAAATATAGACCTATGAATTTCATCTGAAATGAAATCAATGGCTATAAAGGAGATATATTTGCATGCAAAGCTATAGGAGTATCAAGTTCTTTTTTGATGATGTATATGTGTTCCAATACTCTTCTTCTGAGTTCTCTACGCGTTTTTCCCACGTACTTCTTACCACATGTACGTCATCAAATAAACTACTCCTGATTTGCAAGTCAGTAATTATTGTATCTTATAATGTGTCTTTCCATCAAAGGAAGGAAATGTTTTGGCTTGGTGAATTTATTTACATGCTTTGCAGGGCTGGCACTTAAAACAACCTTTTGTCTTTTGTAGCCATGTAATTGTCTTATAATTATTCAAATTTTTTTAGAAAGTATTTCCTTTAGATTAATTGATCTACAACTAGTTTTTTATGCATGATTATTGAGATATGATTTTAAATATTGATCTTCTAAAAGGATGTCCCAATGTTTTGTCAAATATCCTTTTCATTTCATGCCGTTTACCATTATATGTGCCAATACATCTTACAGTGTCATCATTATTCTTGATTTTATCAATTAGTAAAGTTTCTCTATCTAAGTCTCTGGTTCTATTAAATGCTTTTTATATCCCCTTTCCATGAACCTAGATTGGAGTTCATTTAATTCAGACAAAAATTCTAATAGGTCTTAACCATTTCTTTTTAGTTATATGTATTGGCCCATCAGTATTCCTGAAATAAAGGCCTTTGGATGGCTTTGTTTAGCATGTAACAGTTTGTTTGTTGCTGTGGCTTTCCTGTATGTGGTTGTTTTTAATTTGCCATCTGCCATTTTATCAGTGTTTAAGTCCAAAAATGTTGCTGATACTTTACTAACTTTCATGGTCAGTTAAAGGTCCATATATTTTTATCATTTAACAATGTAATGAATTCATGCATGTCACTTGTTGTACCATTCCATAACATATAAATGTCATTGATTAATCGGACCCACATTTCTACATATTTAGTATATCTGTCTTTTTTTTAACACGCAAGGTATAAGTCGCGTAGGTTAAGGCACATGCCATGCCCATAACAGTGCCACATGTTTTCTGGTAAAATTTGTTTAGAAAGACAAAATACTTTGTATGTTAGCACACATTTTAATAATTCCAACACAAATTCATTATAGCTATTGTATTGAGTACCTCTTTTTGATACCTCTTGGGTGTTGAATGTTTGTATATAATGATTCTACATCAAGTGTTATTAGTAGTTCATTTTCACTAGCTTAAACTCCATTAAATGCCATTGAGTTTTAATAGCACCTCTTTAGTGTCCTTAACATATGAGGACAGTGATAGGACAAATTCTCTTAACATGGAGTCAATATATTTGCTAGGATTTTCTGTTATGCTTTTTATGACTGACGCTATCGGTCTTCCAGGTGGTTTCTTCACATTTTTATGTATCTTTGGAATAATGTAAAAGGTGGCTATTTTTGGACTATTAAATAAAAAATCATATTCTTGTTTTGTTAGGATTTGTTTTTGTAAACATTTATCCAATATTATTTTAAGTTGCTCACTGAATGTACAGTATCTGTTGGATCTTTGCCCATGGTTTTATAAGATTTTACAGCCTTGATGAGCCTATTGAATTCTTTGACATAATCATCTCTGTTTAGGATGACTATGTTGCCACCTTTGTCAGAATTTAGGATTATTATTCCATGGTTGTTGTTAATTCTCTCAGGGAAATTTTTCATTCTTTGTTCAGTTGGAGCACTTAGTGTTAGACAGTATTTCCAAGTCTCTTACTACATTGTTCACAAATAGTTTAATATTGGGGCTTATTGATAAATTTGGTGTATACTTGCTTTTTGGTTTAAATGAGGAAAAAAGACATTTGGATTGACAGTTTTTATTTTCAGATAATAAACTTTTAAGGTCTCTTAAAATCTTTGTATCTGTTTTTTCCACTGAGATAACTTTACCTTTTTTGGAGATATATTTTTAATGCTAGTTTTCTAGCGAATAGGTGAACATACTTTACCCATTCAAATAACTTAAATCTTCAGTTGGGGAAAAGTTCAAATCTCTTTTTTAATAAGGATAGATGATTTTCAGATAGGATGATGTAAAGCATCTGATTTCTCCATATTTTTTTTATATAAATCACTTTTATTGCAAGAATAGAAAGATTCACATCCCTACATTGATATATTAAATTCACATCTTGAATGAACTAACAATTGGCAATTTAAAGTGAAAACATTCTTTGTTTCCTTGTCTCACAAGGTTTTACATTTTTTTTTTTTTTTTTACAAGAATTCTATCGATACATTTCACAATTTTCTTGTCAACTGCCACTAGGTTCTGACTGTGTATGCCAATATGTTAACTTATTAACAGCGATAAAAGAATAATAAGAAATTCTCCATAATCTTTTTATTGGTTTGAATGGATTTTGGCTTTTTCTTACCCCTTTTGACTTTGCGCTTGCATCTAAAAAATTCTTATTCATTCTTTTTTCTTTTGGAGGTGTATCCACATTTTGTTTATTTAAGTGTTCCAGATCAGACCATACTGGTTCTGAAGCCAGGAGTTTTTCTGAATTAACTTTGTTTGCATTATACATCCTTGGTCTTACAAATATATTGCCTGTTTGAAAGTCATTTTTATGTTTCATGTCCATTAGTGTTTTTATTTTATTTTCCACATCTTTCGGAAGTTTACTTTCTAGTTCACTAAAAAAAATTTCACCTATTTTTTAATTATATACCTATTTCCTGTAACTGTTTTTGCTCCCATTCCAGGATCAAATACATCAATTCACTGGAACATCTTAACAAGATAGCTTTTACATTTTGGGGGGAATTCCTGTGATAGGTTTTGAATGGTAGGGAAAAGATTAATGTTTAGTCCTTTTGGAACTAGTTTAATGGATTAGTAATTCTCCAAACTGGCTATCTCCCACCATATTTGTTTTTTTTTGTTTAACTTATTCAATTCTGAGAATTGATTTTTGAGATCAAGATGTTTTGTTCTAAACAAATTAGATTCACTAGCAGAAAAGACCAATTTTGCTTCATTTATCCAAGTATCTGGGTTCCAATATTGTGATAAAAATCCTGTAATCTTTGTATCTATATCAGTCTCCTTAATTGTAGTATTAATTCTAACACTGAGGTACACCTCTTGATAGAACTTTGTTCATAACACACTATAACAACTTGTGGTGGTTCCAGTTGCAAAAAGTTGAAAACAAAAAAGAGACTAATAGGGTGCTCCCAAGGATAAATTGTATTACTAATAGTATTAGACAGAGAAAATATTCATTTTAATTGGGCACACCTATTTCCCGATTTCACAAAAAATAAAATAACTTGTAATAATGTTTTCAACTTTAAAATGTATTCCACTAAAAACGCAGGCTCAGCTTTATAAAAATCAAGAACTTCTCTTATTGCTGTGGAAACTTCATAACAAGTTCAATGGATGAATATGTAAGCTTGAACTGATAACATTTTCTAATACTTTGTGGGTCTTCTGGGTTTTTGCATAAATTGCTAATATAGTCATTAACAATGTTTAATATGCAAGGCATCATACCATCCAATCTAGTCATACAGTGATAGCTCTTATCTTCTCTAAGGGTTTTGACACATAAAACTTCTAGATATATGACCTCACTTCGCTTTTCCTTAGGAGCATAAGTCTTCAAGATATGTCACCTCCATTTTCCTTAGGAGCATGCACATACTTAAGATGTCTTCATTCAGAGCAGACTCTCCCTGGCAGTTACTGACTGACATCACTACATTCTAAATGATTTAACTGTTCATGAATCAACAAGCAACATACAGAGAAGCAACATAACATACATTAATTACAATAACATAATATAACAACATATTAAATGACTAAACATTTACTGACCCTAAAGGGCATCATTACTATGTATGTTTGCCAGGAGCCTGCTTACCACCCTAAACTGCAGAAATTGTTTCTGGCTTTCCTACCTGTATGAACTCTCTGATGATTATCAAGATCTAATTTCTGTCTGAAACTTTTCCCACAATCCAAACATATAAACAGTCTCTCTCCTGTGTGAATTCTCTGATGCCTAATGAGCTGATAACTTTTTCTAAAACATTTATCACACTCAGTACAAGTATATGGTTTCTCTCCATTATGAATTTTCACATGGCTTATTAGGTGTGCTTTGCTGTTAAATCTTTTCTCACACTCAGAACATGCAAATGGCTTCTCTCCTGTACGTAAATGCATGTGTTGGATAAGCTGACCTATCCATGTGAATATTTTCTCACATTCAGAACATGCAAATGGTTTCTCTCCTGTATGTACACCCATGTGATGCATAAGGTTAGATTTCTGAGTAAATATTTTCTCACATACAGAACATGCAAATGGTTTCTCCCCTGTATGAACTCTCTAATGTCTGAGAAGAGCAGACTTGCTAGCACAATATTTCCCACATTCAGAACATTCTTCCTTTCTTTTTTGAGACTTCTGATGAGTGTTTCTCTGTAATTTGAATCCATTGTTGTTATACTGAACAGAAATGGTTTGGTGAAGTTCTGTGGTGGTTTCAGTCCTACATTTCTCTGTATAAGTCACTGTGTTGAAATGTTGTCCAGAAGTATTCTGTCCCATGGATCCATCTGTGTCATATGTACAATTCACATTCATGAAAAACTTCTCTTTATAGTATGCAGCATATGGTACCTTAATGATGTAAATGGGGATAGTTACTCCTTAAAACAGTTGACTTGACTGAAGAGCAAAGAAGTGCCAGGGGCTAATCAGTAATTATTGCTAAAGACCATAATTAATAAGACAATAGAATATTTTTGTCATGTGTGGATCAGAAAGACTGACAGGTAAAAATGTAAATCTTTAATGTTAGTATAGTGTAGAAAATGCCGAATATAATGAATCCTAATGTATATTGTGTACAAATGAATTAGAATGGCCACATGCAATATTCTACAAAGAAAGTCATATTATAACATGTATGCTATATCGCTTTAGATAAAATATCTAGTTACAGTTAATTGATTTGTTAGATAAACAGAGCATGTGATTCTGGATTTATTTTTACCTTTTTTTTATGTATTAAGTGCAATTTTACATTTAAATATTTTGCAGCTTGTGAAAGTTGAGGATATGGAGAAGGAGGAATTTTCTTCACTCGGGTGAGTCCTGTAAAATGATTTCATAATATTCTACATATACATGTTCCACAATGCACTGGAGGGCCCAAGTAATCTAAAAAGCTTCTTACCCAGATTACTAAGCAACTAGATGCTATAAATAAAAAAGGAAACTATTCCATTGGAGTCACAGGATGTGAGATCTGAGGCCACCTGGGATTGTTATCTATTTTGGAGTTGAAGGCACAGGTGCATTTTGTTTGAAAATTCAGATAAACTTAGATTATATGACACCACTCAGCACATGCTCAGTAGAAGCAGCTTGCTAGTATACTTAGTATAAGTCCTATTTGGCTGCTCTTATATACCACAAAAAGTATGACTGTCATGCAAGCTTCAATGCACAAGGATTTTCTCTAAAACTGATGTCATGCCCACTGCATAAACAACTTAGTTGCATACTTCACAAACACGTGAAGTGTTTCCTAATGAAGTTGCTACAGATACAGATCACAGAACTGGAACAATGAGCAAATCATAAAAACATACAGTGCCACCAAGCAGCATCCCATGTGCCAAATATACCACAAAAAATGGAATATACAACAATAGGATAGGCTATGACAATAGGACATGTGTTCATCTGTAGGTTTTCCAACAAAATATATTAAACAGTAAATATTGCAATGATCCAGACAGGCCAAACTAGATGTATTTGTTGTTGATTAGTCATTTCTTACTCTTTATGACCATACTAGCGAATTGCCCGTCAAAAAATGACGGCAATGAAATTGTAATGTAGCTAAATTAGTAAATGAATATAGTGTACCTATTTTGAAGCATTGTGATGAAGAGCTGGCAATCTGTGTTGATGTTGCTGCAGCATTAGTGGTGTGGAGCTGCTGTGTAAGCATGCTGAATGTGTGCACTGTGTGGTATGAATATCCATAGGTGGTTTGTGTCGTTTTGCGAGTTTCTTGTGGTGTTTTGCGAGTTTGTTGTGGTGTTTTGCGAGTTTAGAGTGGTGTAGCCTCGTTTTCGTTTTGTTCGGCAGCCATTTTTTCTGTCGCTTAGATTTTTTTTTAGTCTCAAAAGTCTTTTATTTCGAGTAAAATCGAGGTGTAAGTTGCATTTTTGAGGTCCTGGGTGCTCCCTCTTGGTGTAGGTAAGGTTTTTATGTATGTGCTGTGTGTATGTATTGTGTTTTAAATGTTTGTATGTCGGCGTGTTGCGTCCGATGTTTGCGAGGTCGTAATGTGTGGTAACGTGTTTGGTAGGTTGTTTGCGTTCCTCGTAAAATTTAGCGAGTGTCGTAATTTGTGTGTCGTGTTTTTTGAGTAGCGACGTGAAGTTTGCGAGGGTTTGAGGCCCTTGCCCAGTGACCTCGCCAGCAACTGAGTCCCTCGCTTCGCGAGGGGCCTCAGTTGCTGGCATGGAGCGCCTTCGGCGCTCCATGCCAGCAACTGAGGCCCTTGCCCAGTGACCTCGCCAGCAACTGAGGCCCTCGCTTTGCGAGGGGCCTCAGTTGCTGACATGGAGCGCCTTCGGCGCTCCATGCCAGCAACTGAGGCCCGTGCCCAGTGACCTTGCCAGCAACTGAGGCCCTCGCTTCGCGAGGGGCCTCAGTTGCTGGCATGGAGCGCCTTCGACGCTCCATGCCAGCAACTGAGGCCCTTGCCCAGTGACCTCGCTACGCGAGCCCGCAAGCGTGAGCAACGACTCGTACGCTCACAACTATATATGTGATGGACCGCAGCACACCGGGCGCATCTGTCAGCCACTGCCCCTCTGAGCTCCAATGGACTCCAAACACTTTTTTCCAACACCACAACTAAAAGGCATCAGTATTACAGGGCTCAGCCTTCTTTATGCATATCTGAGGTTGTTAATATTTCCCAGCAATATTATTTCCTTCTTTGGATTAAATTACTCATGATGTGTTGAAGTTAGTAAATATTAGTTGAATAAAAAAGGTAACAATATGTAAACCTGTCACACTCCTTTCCTGATCTTTTAGATTGTAAGTAGCGAGTTTCCACTCTTGTAGGGTGCTTTGGAAAAAATCACTTTCTGCAAAAAATCTAAACTCAAAACACGACCCTCCACTGTCTGCAGTTTGTTGCCATTGTATTTTTCCTTGTTCTTATCCCTTGCACAGCGCTACAGAATATGTTGGCGCGTTACAAATAAATGTTAATAATAATCATAATGATAATAATCTTGAACTATTTTGTTGTCCCATTTTCAATTCTGACCGTGGCTTCTTGGTCCACATACAGATTCCTCAAGAGGCAGATAAGATGCTCTTGTACCCAACCTCTTTAGGAACTAAAATGTTGCTGTGATCCACACAGGCTTTAGAAACTTCTACGAAGCAGAGGGAAATGTTTTCTGGAACTCTCTTGTTTTCTCTATTATTCAGCAGACATCGGCAATTTGAAATGTTGTAACCTCTGAGAAACCCTGATTGCACATCTGGTAGTTCCTGATCCATATATCGTTGCATCCGAGCTTGCAGAGTCTTAAGCATTACCTTGCTGGTATAGTTACATAGTTACATAGTAATTGAGGTTAAAAAAAGATTTTCAGTCCATCAAGTTCAACCTGTTAAGATCTCCTCTGATCTGCAATATGCGGATTAGTTATTAATTAATTAGTTGTTAATGTATTATTAATAGTATAGTATTTGAGGATAAATAAAGAGTTAGTCCATCAAGTTAAACCTTTTTAGATCGTTATTGATCTTTTTAATATGTGGACTATTTGTTATTAATTATTAATTGATCCAGAGGAAGGCAAACAGAAAAAAAAAACATTGAAACTTTGCCAATTGTCTCATAAGGGGAAAAAAAGCAAAATTCCTTCCTGACCCAAGAAACTGGCGATCAAATTTCTCCCTGGATCAATATTCCTTCACTACTTATATAGGATAACCTTGAATGCCCTCTTTATTCAAAAATATATCTAACCCCTTTTTAAAGTTATCTATCGAATTCGCTGTCACCACCTCCTTTGGTAGAGAATTCCACAGTTTAACCACCCTAACTGTGAAGAACCCTTTTATTTGATTAATGTGAAATCTTTTTTCCTCTAACCTCAAAGGATGTCCTCTTGTCAGTTGAAAATCTCTCGCTACAAAAAGTTCACTTGACAAAGCCTTATATTGACCCTGGATGTATTTATATAAGGTAATCATATCCCCTCGTAGACGCCTTTTTTCTAGCGAAAATAAGTTTAATTTGGTTAGTCTTTCTTCATAACTTAGCCCCTCCATTCCCCTTATTAGTTTTGTTTCCCTCCTCTGTACCTTTCACAGCTCTAAAATGTCCTTTTTATGAAAATTGTACTCCATATTCCAAATGAAGGCGTACTAGAGATATGTATAGTGGCAGAATTATATTTGCTTCCCTTGCGTCTCTACCCTTCTTAATAGATGCTAATATTGTATTTGCCTTTGCAGCTGCTGCTTGGCATTGAGCACTGTTACCTAGGTGGTTGTCCACAAGCACTCCCAAATCCCTTTCAATATCTGATACCCCTAGATTTGCTCCATTAAGATTATAAATTGCATGGCTATTTTTCCTTCCCAAATGCATAACCTTACATTTATTTGTATTAAATCTCATCTGCCATTTAGCCGCCCATTTCTCTAATTTTTGCAAATCCCTTTGTAGGGAAAGTACATCATTATCTGATTTAATTACCTTGCACAACTTTGTGTCATCAGCGAAAATGGAGATACCACACTCCAATCCTACCTCTAAGTCATTAATAAATATGTTAAAACGTAGAGGAACTAATACTGAACCCTGAGGAACCCCACTTACCACATTAGTCCAATCGGAGTATGTTCCATTTACAACAACCCTTTGCTTCCTGTCTTTTAGCCAGCTCTCAACCCATAAACAGATATTTACTGCAATTCCTGGATCTCTTAGTTTGCACAATAGTCTCCCATGTGGCACTGTATCAAAAGCCTTTGCAAAATCCAAAAAGACTACATCCACTGAGTTGGCTTGATCCAGGTTCCTACTAACCTCCTCATAGAAACTAATGAGATTTGTTTGACATGACCTATCCCTCATAAATCCATGTCTTGTTCAAAATCTTGTTTTTTAGAACAATTTCTCCTGATTCTCAGATATTGTCCTACTGAAATTCCTGATAATAGAGTTTTGAGGTGACTGCTTTCAGCATATAGCAGATTGTTTGTAAAAGTGGGTTTCCTGTATGTAATGTTTTTTAAAGTGCCATCACATTGTTTGCTTATCCATAGATACAAAAAGGTGATTGTTTTCTCATTAATTTCTGAGTTAAAGTATAAACCCATATCATTGTTATTTAAAGTTGTTATAAATTTCTGCAGATGTTATTTAGTACCACTCCAAAGTATCATAATATCATCTATATAGAGAATCCATCGATCTACATACTTAGTGTAGATCTCCATGTCTTCACTATAAACCATCCCCACCACCCTAAGTATAAAGTGACATAATTTGGGGCACAAGCTGTCCCCATCGTCGTACCCTGGATTTGAGAGTAGAAAGATTGTAGGAACACAAAATAGTTATGTGTAAGCACAAATTACAGTAGTTTCATCATAAAGTAGTTATGTTTGCTGTAGACATTTACTTTTTTTGTAAAAAGTATTTTACAGCATGTAGGCCTCTATGATGCCCCATTTAATTTCTTAAGAACATCTTTTGTATCCTTGACATAAGATATAAGAGTAACCACATGTTCTCTGAGAATAGAATCTATGTATTTACTTGAGTTTTCAGTGAGGCAACCCATGACTGAAACCATTGGCCTACCTGGTGGTTTGGTAACATTTTAATGGATCTTTTGAATGGAATAAAAGGTGGCAACTTTTGGATCTTTCACATTTAAGAATTCAAATTATTGTTTCGTAATAATTTTTTTCTTTCAAACCATTATTGAGAATCTCATTTAACTCAGTCATAAACTTATCAGTGGGATCTTTACTGAGTTTATTGTAGCATTCTTTTTTGTTTAAGAGTCTCACATTTTCTTTGATATAATCCTCTGTATTAAGGATAACAAGATTTTCACCTTTATCCGCATTTTTGATAGTTATATCTTTGTTATTTGACAAATCTGTTAGGGCTTGTTTTTCTTCATATGAGAAGTTTGAATTTTTTTTTTTTTTTTTTTGGGACAGTACTTCCAAGTCACTTACAACATTCTGAACAAACATTTCTATATTAGGGCTGATGGAGAGCGGTGGAGTATATTTACTTTTAGGCTTAAACTTTGAAGAAGGACCCATTAAATTATCAGAGTTTTCTTCTATTAATATACCATTTACATCATGTTGTGTATTATTCGACTCTTTATCAGTTCTTCCTTTTAGAGAAATTCTTTTTCAGTGCCAATTTACGAGCAAATAGATTCACATATTTTACCCAATCGAAGATTTTAAATTCTTCTGTGGGCAAGAAGTTCAAACCTTTTTTTAATAGAGATAAAAGGTCATTAAATAGCGGACAAATTGATAAATTGAAAATCTGCAAATGATTTAATGTTTCTTGAATCTTTTGTGGGGCATGGGTAAACTTGGGCCTTTTCTGACCCCTCCTAGTTTTGGTTGTGTGTCTAAAAAACCTTTTCTTTCAGTATACATTTTAATGACTCTATCAGATGGTTTATTTTTGAAGTTACCATTTTTTCCCCCTAAATATATGCGTTGTTTTAAAGTATTCATCGTTTCCATGACAATAGGAAGGTATAAGGGTCTCTACCAGATGACTGGAGAAAAGCTGATGTGATACCTATATTTAAAAAGGGAGCAAGAGCAAATCCGGGGAATTATAGACCAGTGAGCATCACTTCTGAATGGGGAAGCTTTTAGAAGGGTTAATAAGGCCTAACATACAAGAATATGTCTATTTGAACAGGATTATAACTAGGAGTCAACATGGATTTATGAGGGATATGCTCATGTCAAACAAATCTAATTAGTTTCTATGAGGAGGTTAGTAGGAACCTGGATCAAGGCAACTCAGTGGATGTAGTCTTTTTGGATTTTGCAAAGGTTTTTGATACAGTGCCACATGGGAGACTATTGTGCAAACTAAGAGATACAGGAGTTGCAGTAAATATCTGCTCATGGAATGAGAGCTGTCTAAAAGACAGGAACCAAAGGGTTGTTATAAATGGAACATACTCCAATTGGACTAATGTGGTACGTGGGGTTCCTCAAGGTTCAGTATTAGGTCCTCTCCTTTTTAACATATTTATTAATGACTTAGAGGTAGGATTGGAGTGTGGTGTCTCCATTTTCGCTGATGACACAAAGTTGTGCAAGGTAATTGAATCAGATAATGATTTGCATTCCATCCAAAGGGAATTTACATAAAATTGAGGAATGGGCATCTAAATGGCAGATGAGATTTAATACGAACAAATGTGAAGTTATGCATCTGGGAAGGAAAAATAGCCATGCAATTTATAATCTTGATGGAGCAAATCTAGGTGTATCAGATATTAACAGTGCTCAAAGCCAAGCAGCAGCTACAAAAGGCAAATAAAATATTAGCATATATTAAGAAGGGTATAGAAGCCAGGGAAGCAAATATAATTCTGCCACTATAAAAATCTCTAGTACGCCTTCATTTGGAATATGGAGTATAATTTTGGGCACCACTTCATAAAGAGATAATTTTAGAGCTGGAAAGGGTACAGGGCAAGAAAACTAATAAGAGGAATGGAGGGGCTAAGTTATGAAGAAAGACTAACCAAATTAAGCTTCTTTTCACTAGAAAAAAGGCATCTAAGAGGAGATATGATTACCTTATACAAATACATCCAGGGTCAGTATAAAGAATTGTCAAGGGAGCTTTTTGTGCCAAGAGGTTTTCAACTGACAAGAGGACTTACCTTGAGATTAGAACTAAAAAGATTTCACCTTAAAGAAAGAAAAGGGTTCTTCACAGTAAGGGTGGTCAATTTGTGGAATTCTCTACCAGAGGAGGTGGTGACAGTGGATTAGATAGATAACTTTAAAAGGGGACTGGATTTATTTCTAATTAAAAAGGGAATTCAGTGTTATTCTGGATAATTAGTGAGCGAGTATTGATCCAGGGAGAAATCCAAACGTCAGTATCTGACGTCAGGAAGGATTTTTTTTTCTTTGAGAGGAGTGGCTTAGTTTCACTTAAGGTTTTTTTTCTGTTTGCCTTCCTCTGGATCAATTGATTATTAATTAAAAAAAAATCACTTCTTGATTAACAATGAATTAACAACTAATTATTTAATAACTAATTTGCATATTGCATATCAGAGGAGATCTTAAAAGGTTGAACTTGATGGACTGAAAGCTTTTTTTCAACCTCAAATACTATATAACTATTTAACTATGTAAATATAGTATATCAATGTGGAAAATGTGCAAATAATATTAATAATTAAATCACAATATTGTGTAAACTTGTACCTTATATAATCAATTATGAATAAAAGTGTTGCTAGAACAAATTGTGCAATATATATATATATATATATATATATATATATTTTGACAGGACCGGCCTTTGGCTACTGGTCGCTCCTGTGATTTTCCCATAAACCACTGTGTCCGATATACTTTTATCTTTGCTTTAATCAAGGCTTTCCAAAACAAACAATAGCTTAACTTCAGCATAAAAGAAACATTTACACAAACGGGCTTGTTAATTTTCAGGTAAACCCTGACTAGCCCGGAGACCGCCTCTCGGTCTTCAGGTAAAACAATACCCTTTCACACAGAGGGGTGGTACCTTTAAGTCCAGTCTCTCTCATCTTCTCAGCTGCAATGGATCCTCTGCAGGTCCTCTTCTCTTGCAGTAAGTCTCTCTTGTAACTTCGTTGCAGTCACTCAGACTGATCGTCTCATGGCAGCTTCCAATGCTGCTCTGGCATCCACACTGTAAGTCCAGCCAGGTCCTGATCAGGAGCTCTGCCTCTTTCTCTTCTCAGGTCACGCTAAACACTCTGTGTCTCTTGTTATTATGCCAGCTGTACACTCCAGGCAATCCTCACTCACTTGCCAGTGTCTCTCAGTCTTGTAGTCTGTATTTCAAGCAGTCTTCCTTACTGTCTTACTTCAGCACTTATACCAGCTGTCAGAATCCAGCAGTCATAGTTACAAACTATTCACAGAAACTGTTTATATATAAATTAAATAGCAGAGAAAACAAATGCTATGCTCTTAGTTAAAATAAGCAGGATAGAGGATTGGCTAAATAGGTGTATATCTATAGTAAATCTCCTTAAAGTGCAGAGATTGTATTATATATCAATAGTAGATCTCCTTACAGTGCAGAGATATAGTCAAAAGTAAGTCCAAACATACATATAACGGAAGATTCGTTTATGCAGGTCCCATGGCTTTTCTGCATCTGAGTACAGTCTGTCTAGTGATGTCATCAATATGAGACTGTATACCGGTGATCAGATTTATTTTCTCCCTGATCACTTCTGCTCTGCAGGCCTCCATGTGATCCCTGATCCCATCTATCCATTGCTGGCCTTCCTTGGACTTGGACCCGGATTTGAAGGTTTGGCAAAATCGCCCCTGAATGGTTTCTCTATTCACGCCAAGCGACCGAAAGTATTGGACACCAAAACTGCTTGGATCACCATATTCCACTCTTGCTGCAAGTTCCTGTGCCGGGATCCCACCACTGCCACCAGTTGTGATGATCTGGTGGTAGTGGCTATTACTGCCCAGGTCCACCTGCTATAGACTACAGGTTAACTACCCACAAGGACCATTTGGGCTCTTGGAAATCTCGGCACCAGCACCCTGATATCTGGCTTCTGTACCAGTCAGTCCATCAGTAATCAGTGCTTCTAGGAGTCTCGGTAACCATCTTGTGGTATTGATCAGGACAGGTTACTTGCAGGATGGAGATACGTTCAGTATAGCAGCCACCAAGAGCAAAATAATAGACATATAATTTATATATGTCTCCAGAAGTGAACTGATTTATTTTGAAAGTCAACAATTTTTATTGCAGCTAGATACAGAGAGGGTGTACACAATGTAACAATGAGAGGCTGCGCAGACAATTACAGGAGATGACCCCACATGGGGTCTTTCAGTAGCTTGATGGCTAGCACCTAAGAACAATAGGGTTACTTTCTAATACACATCCTGTCACATCCTATATATCACATTAGAGATGCACTTATCTTATCTGGAAAACAATGGGATAAAGCAGATTAATATATAGCAGATATAATTAAATGGAGTGGCTGGAGCCAAGCCGTCTGTCCGAGTTCAACCATTTGCATATGAAGAGTTTGGGAAAAGGTTTCCAAGAAAGAGTGGTCTTCAAAGACACCACAGAGTTCATAAAGAAGAAAAAACATTCACCAGTACAGAATATGGAAAAAGGTTTAAACTAAAATACACACTTCAAATTCATTGGAAGAGTCACACAGGGGGAATCTGTGGGGGGAAACCCCACAGATGTTCAGAGTGTGGGAAAAGGTTTATAGAAAAAAATCATCTTCAAACACACCACAGGGTTCATACAGAGGAGAAACCTTTTAAATGTATGGAGTAAGGAAAAGCTTTTGAGATAACAGCAAATTTCACAGACACCAAAGGACCTTACAAAGCTCAACAATGCTGCAAGTTAATATGGCTTATATCAACATGTACATATACATAATTATTAAGTAATGGTATGGTGTTGGTTTAAATCCATAACAGAGCTTTAGTTAAAGTTAACATTAGAGATGTCGCGAATATTTCGCCGGCGGATTGTTCCCGGCGAACAGAGCATGTTCGCGTTCGCGGCGAACAGCGAACATATGCGAGATTTGACCCGCCTCCTAAATACTTTATCATTGAGCAAACTTTGACCCTGCATGTCACAGTCAGCAGACACATTCCAGCCAATCAGCAGCATACACTCCCTTCCACTACCTTCTACCTCATGGACAGCAGCCATTTTGGAATCATAACTAACTTGCAGTCTTACTGAGAGGAGGCTGAGTGTAGGTGCTGCTGATTGAATAGGGAAATCAATAGCTAGGCAAGTTTATTCAGTGTCCAGTGCAGTGCTGAAGGACTCATCAGATCTCTGCTGTAAACTCAGCACCCCAAAAAGCCCTTTTTAGGGCTATAACATCATTTTTTTTTCTTCGTTTTTTTTTCTGAGTAATCTAACTTCATTTGCCTGTCTCCCTGCTAGCCCCTGCTTGCAAGTGTGTGTGTCAGGCTCACAGCTTATACTGTGTGTGCACAACGCATACAATATAATATTGTTTACTAGTTGTCTACTTTTAAAAAACCCAAACTTTTATTTTCTTAAATCTAAGTGCATTTGCCTGACGTCAATCAAAGTTAATTTGCTTGACCGCTACCCATAGTGTGTGTCTTGCTTACAAGTACTGTGCCAAGTTCAACCAATCCAGTCTAGTTGGGGTACCAACAGTCCACATTTAAAAAACCCAAACTTTTATTTTCTTAAAGAAAAAAACATAATCGAGTTTTTGTATGACCGGGGTGCTAGGACAGCTTCTGCGGAGCTGGGGATTTTTTTGCCACGTTACTGGACGCTCATGCGTAATGCCTGTAGGCTCATGCATCCTTTTGAGGAGGTGACAAACCTTGTCAGTCGCACCGAGGGCACCATCAGCGACATCATACCATTTGTTTTATTCCTGGAGCGTGCCCTGCGAAGAGTGCTGGATCAGGCCGTAGAAGAGCGTGACGAGGAAGAGGAAGAGTTGTGGTCACCATCACCACCAGAAACAGCCTTATCAGCATCGCTTGCTGGACCTGCGGCAATGCTGGAATAGGATTGTGAGGAAGAGGAGTCAGAGGAGGAATGTGGCTTTGAGGGGGAGGCGGAAGACCAATCACAACAGGCATCCCAGGGTGCTCGTTGTCACCTATCTGGTACCCGTGGTGTTGTACGTGGCTGGGGGGAAGAACATATCTTTAGCGAGATCACTGAGGACGAGGAACGGGACATGACTAGCTCGGCATCCAACCTTGTGCAAATGGGGTCTTTCATGCTGTCGTGCCTGTCGCAGGACCCTCGTATAAAAAGGCTGAAGGGGAACAACCTGTACTGGGTGTGCACGCTACTAGACCCCCGGTATAAGCAGAAAGTGCCTGATTTGTTACCAAATTACCGCAAGTCAGAAAGGATGCAGCAGGTCCAAAACAAATTAACAAGTATGCTTTACACAGCATATAAGGGTGATGTCACAGCACAAGGGCAATATGACAGAGGAAGAGGTGAAAGTAATCCACCTCCCACGACCACGCAGGCAAGGACAGGACGTTTAAAAGACATGTTGTTGATGGAGGACATGCAGACCTTTTTCAGTCCTACGCATCGCATCAGCCCTTCGGGATCCACCCTCAGAGAACGACTTGACCGACAGGTAGCAGACTACCTCGCCTTAACTGCAGATATCGACACTCTGAGGAGCGATGAACCCCTTGACTACTGGGTATGCAGGCTAGACCTGTGGCCTGAGCTATCCCAATTTGCAATTGAACTTCTGGCCTGCCCCGCTTCAAGTGTCCTGTCAGAAAGGACCTTCAGTGCAGCAGGAGGCTTTGTCACCGAGAAGAGAAGTCGCCTAGGGCAAAAAAGTCTAGATTGCCTCACCTTTATAAAGATGAATGAGGGATGGATCCCGAAGGGACTGACACTGGGCGATACACTCGACTGAGAAAAAGGCCTGATGAGATGAGCTGCCTTTGGCTATAAATGGTCCACACGCTGCTGTATGTTATCTGTGAATGCCGGATGACTTGCGTGAATTATCCGCCACCAACTAGGGTTCAAGAAGAGGCAATGTTTTATGGCACTTTCTGCCTGGGGAACAAAGGTCAATTTTTCTGGCTGATGCAACAGCAGCGGCTGCAACAATATCTCATTTTTGAATTTCAATTTTTATGCCAGAATGTGTACGGCATGTAATGGAAAAGAAAGCATATTGAACAGTCTTGCATAACACAACAGTTATGCAAAAATACATATTTACAATGAAGACATTTTGTTAAAATTAGGTGGCTAGGCCTTCTTTTTTTTACTTTTTTGGTTAATACATTTTCTTTTTTTTTACTGTGATTGCAGTTTTTAAGAGAAACCTAAGACATGGTAAAACAGACAATAGTAAAGAGTATATCAGCAGTTAACACCAAAGTCCTATTATCTATCATCACTCCAGCAGTAGCTTATTATTTACAATATCTAACCTGCTCAATCGCCCTTGGGTTACCCTAGGGCAGGCTTCAGTAGGCGACCTCTCCTTTCCTCGGATGATTTTGCCGCCGGTTGCTTCTGAAGGGTCTCCTCCAGGGCTCCCCCACTCTGGTCCTTCCCCCCGAGTCGCATCAACCATTAACAAATGTTTTATTATATTAGGGGGGCACTAAATGGGGATGTTATCCAGGGATCCCAAATTGTCTGGAACTGGGTGATTCTATCCAAGACTACATGGTTAAATCTCTCGTTGAGCAGTAAATAGTTGATTTTTTTTATTAATTCCTGAAAGTTTTAATTTGGGGTTTTCCAACTACTAGCTATGTGTATTTTTTCTTTCAAAAAATATTTTATTAGGTCAATCTTAAACATTTTAGAAGCTAGTAAGCATGTTTCTTCCCATAGTCTTATGACTGCCGAACACTCCCACCAGACATGAATAAATGTAGCCTCATTACCACTGTTCCTAAAACATGAGCTGCACCGTTTTGGATCCCATTTATTAGCTTAAAAGGAGTAATATATGTCCTGTGTAGGACCTTTATTGAAGTCTCAAGCAGACTATAATTTAAAGATCCCCTACTTAAGCTTTGCCAACTTTTATCACATGTGCTATCTGCCAACTCGGTGCCCAAATCCCTCTCCCAGTCTGGTTTGTTTGCCCATGAGTTTTCATTAAATAGTTCATACATGAGGCTAATAATACCAGGCTGAAAGGGGGAATCCCTACATTTTTTGAGTAGCCAGGTGTTTCTTTGGGGGGTTCCCCTACCACTTATCGTATATATAAAATGATGTATCCTGCAAAAATTATAGTGTTCAGCCAGGGGTAAATTGTATCTATCTCTCACCCACTCAAAGGTCATTATTTTGTCGACATGCCACCATGGACCAACCCTTAGTAGGTTCTGAGACTTCCACCAACTGAGAGAGCTTTCCGGAAGATGTGAGAAGTGGGGATGGGGTACGATAGGGGTAAGATCTGATACCCGAGTGTCCAGTTTTTGTGTCCAGTTCATCTCCGTCCATAT
Source organism: Discoglossus pictus (assembly GCA_027410445.1). Lineage (NCBI taxonomy): Eukaryota > Metazoa > Chordata > Amphibia > Anura > Alytidae > Discoglossus > Discoglossus pictus. Next base: position 4,310,554 of record CM050173.1, read on the forward strand.
TTTTAATGAGTGCTTAATCAATGGGTTTTTCAAGTTTCTCAAAAAAATATACAGGCCTGGAATCCATATTACTGTATCCCATGTATAAGGTGACATGCTTACATTTTCCATAAATACCCAGAGCGGCTGATGTGTTTTGGAGAAAGCGACAGAGGAATGAAAGCAAACTGCGCTGCCTTTTAATACAGTTTGAGATTCGGGTCCCTACCCTCTTTTGGAAAGACTATGAGGTCGGCCTGATTCAATTAAGGGGGCATAGGTTCTCCATTTAGTATAGCGTTAAACAAAGATGTTAGATGCGGGGGTAAGCAAGGGCTCAAATTTCTTATAGTACAGATGAGTAAAACCGTCTGGCCCTGGGGACTTACCAAATTTAAGATCTTGGATTGTAGATTTAACTTCCTCTTGGGATATGTCTAGGTTCAAGCTGTCCAATTGAGGTACAGGTATTTTGTGGACTTCTTGCTGTAGTAGGAAGGACTCTATGTCAGATCCGCTGCAGCGGGATTGGGATCAATATATGGTCTGATCGAAGTTTTGAAATGTTTCTTGGATAGCATTGGGGCTAAAGGAGGTTTGGCCATCAGGTAGTCTAAAGATACCGTATATTATGTCCTCTCTTGGGGGGTAAAGACACTAATAATTCCTCCAATAAAATTCTGCTTTTTTTTTGTGGGCAAGGTCCCTGGTTAGCCCCTTGGGTTATCTGTTAAAAAGAGTGGTGCAGAGACTGTGGGGGCTGTTAGCCTCCTTGTCCCTGTGTGGCCGTTTAGAATCCCTGCTGCTGCATGTTTCAGCTTTATTAAGGTGTAATTGTACAGCGTTTTACTCAAGTAGCTGCCTGTGCTGGGTCAGTTTGGCTTAATTGCTAGGCCCTTTTCCTGCCAAGATGGTGACCGTCAGTCCATGGGCCTCTATGTCCCCTTCACTACCTTTGTCCCCGCTTGTGTGCTTATTTGGGATGGCCCCCCTTTATATCTCCGGACCGTGGCCTTGTAAGGGTCGCCCCCTCAATCTCTGAGTGTGGATATGCAGGGATGGGGCGTTGATAGGCCTACCTTCTTCTCTGCTCGCTGCAAGATCAACAATACCTAATTTTTCAGGCATGTGTACATGCCTAATTTTTCTGGCCTCTGGTGCTTCACTGTGGCTTCAACAACCAAACCCCCCAAAAAGGCACATAACAGGGATTAAACTGATAGGAGTAGTACTACTTAACACACCACTCATATCTGGTGTAACAGTAGTGTACATTTAAAACAAAAACAAAAATTCTACTGTAATAGATTGCATAGCAGTTAGTTGTCTGCAAGCGTGTGTGTCAGACCTACAGCGTCTGCTCTACCAACTTCTGCAAGTGCACAGTGCCACTCATATCTGTTGTCACAGTAGCTTGGACGCATAGTACCGATCTGTCAAAACCTGTAATGATGAATGAGGTCTAGAGTAGCCTGGTTCCCTTATCCTCTACATGTTGAGACCTAATGTTTGGGTGACTCCAGACCAACACATAAGTACAAGCAGCACACAAACTCAAAGCCGCCATCCTCCTCCTGGTGCAGCATCATAAGCCACATCAACCGCTGCTGTCCTCCTTGCCCCCTCTCAACCATCCGCCACTCCGTCTCTCGCCTTGAGCAGTTCCTGCTCATCTGCCCATAGTCAGGTGCCTGTAAAGGACATGTTTGAGCGTAAGAAGCTAATGTCACAAAGTGCCCCAAAATTGAAGTGATACGACCAACAAAGCATCTTTTTCCATCTCCTGGTTCTAAAAATCCAGGCCTTATACACGCCCCCTGATAGGTGACGTAACAAGTATTAAACTGATAAGAGTAGTACTTACAAACACGCCACTCCTATCTGGTGGCACCTTTGACTGCACGTGCCGTGCCCCAAAATTAAAGTGATACGACCAACAAAGCATCTTTTTCCATCTCCTGGTTCTAAAAATCCAGGCCTTATACACGCCCCCTGATAGGTGACATAACAAGTATAAAACTGATAAGAGTAGTACTTACAAACACGCCACTCCTATCTGGTGGCACCTTTGATTGCACGTGCCGTGCCCCAAAATTGAAGTGATACAACCAACAAAGCATCTTTTTCCATCTCCTGGTTCTAAAAATCCAGGCCTTATACACGCCCCCTGATAGGTAACGTAACAAGTATTAAACTGATAAGAGTAGTACTTACAAACACGCCACTCCTATCTGGTGGCACCTTTGATTGCACGTGCCATGCCCCAAAATTGAAGTGATACGACCAACAAAGCATCTTTTTCCATCTCCTGGTTCTAAAAATCCAGGCCTTATACACGCCCCCTGATAGGTGACATAACAAGTATAAAACTGATAAGAGTAGTACTTACAAACACGCCACTCCTATCTGGTGGCACCTTTGATTGCACGTGCCGTGCCCCAAAATTGAAGTGATACAACCAACAAAGCATCTTTTTCCATCTCCTGGTTCTAAAAATCCAGGCCTTATACACGCCCCCTGATAGGTAACGTAACAAGTATTAAACTGATAAGAGTAGTACTTACAAACACGTCACTCCTATCTGGTGGCACCTTTGACTGCACGTGCCGTGCCCCAAAATTGAAGTGATACGACCAACAAAGCATCTTTTTCCATCTTCCGGTTCTAAAAATCCAGGCCTTATACACGCCCCCTGATAGGTGATGTAACAAGTATTAAACTGATAAGAGTAGTACTTACAAACACGTCACTCCTATCTGGTGGCACCTTTGACTGCACGTGCCGTGCCCCAAAATTGAAGTGATACGACCAACAAAGCATCTTTTTCCATCTCCCGGTTCTAAAAATCCAGGCCTTATACACGCCCCCTGATAGGTAACGTAACAAGTATTAAACTGATAGGAGTAGTACTTACAAACACGTCACTCCTATCTGGTGGCACCTTTGACTGCACATGCCGTGCCCCAAAATTGAAGTGATACGACCAACAAAGCATCTTTTTCTATCTCCTGGTTCTAAAAATCCAGGCCTTATACACGCCCCCTGATAGGTGACGTAACAAGTATTAAACTGAAAAGAGTAGTACTTACAAACACGTCACTCCTATCTGGTGGCACCTTTGACTGCACGTGCCGTGCCCCAAAATTGAAGTGATACGACCAACAAAGCATCTTTTTCCATCTCCCGGTTCTAAAAATCCAGGCCTTATACACGCCCCCTGATAGGTGACGTAACAAGTATTAAACTTATAAGAGTAGTACTTACAAACACGCCACTCCTATCTGGTGGCACCTTTGATTGCACGTGCCGTGCCCCAAAATTGAAGTGATACGACCAACAAAGCATCTTTTTTCCATCTCCTGGTTCTAAAAATCCAGGCCTTATACACGCCCCCTGATAGGTGACGTAACAAGTATTAAACTGATAAGAGTAGTACTTACAAACACGCCACTCCTATCTGGTGGCACCTTTGACTGCACGTGCCGTGCCCCAAAATTGAAGTGATACGACCAACAAAGCATCGTTTTCCATCTCCTGGTTCTAAAAATCCAGACCTTATACACGCCCCCTGATATGTGCTTTAACAGGCTTTAAACTGATAAGTATAGTACTACTTAACACACCTTATAATAATGCAGAGAGAGGCAATGCAGTGAGAGGAGTCTGAAGAAGAGGAGTCAGAGGAGGAAGGTGGCTTTGAGGAGGTGGAAGACCAAACACAGCAGGAGTCCCAGGGGGCTTGTTGTCACCTTTCGGGGACCCTTGGTGGCTGGGTGGAGGAAGAGACCTTCAATGATATCAGTGAGGACAAGGAACGGGACATGGCTAGCTTGGTATCCAACCTTGTGCAAATGGGGAGTTTGCGGTTGTGCAAATGGACTGTTTGTGGTTGTTTGCGTTGCATTAAACGGGGAGATTGGTCTGTCACTGTGAAGCGGGCCTAACCCTTACACTACCTGATCGATACAACATCATACCTGATGTTTTAAAGCATGTTATTCCAAACAATTTAGGAATGTTAGGTAATTTATGCCCTTTATGGCTTAAAACCAGACTCTGCATCAACTATGTAATTTTCCATGGGAGTTTTGCCATGGATCCCCCTCCGGCATGCCACAGTCCAGGTGTTAGTCCCGTTGAAACAACTTTCCCATCACTATTGTGGCCAGAAAGAGTCCCTGTGGGTTATAAAATTCGCCTGCCCATTGAAGTCTATGGCGGTTCGCCGATGTTCGCCGGTTCGCAAACATTTGCGGCGGTTCGCGTTCGCGGTTCGCGAACCGAAAATGTTATGTTCGCGACATCACTAGTTAACATATTATAAGTTGAAGGAGCTATTTACCTCTCTGAAATAATATAAATCGGACATACATTTTTCATTGAACCATGATAAAACTACTTCCCATTAACCCATAATAAAACAATATTTATTTTGTGATTTAATGTATTTATTTATTTTTTATTACTGGTATGCAATTCCATTTTTTAGTAGAGTAGTGATGTTGCGAACATCAAATTTTCGGTTCGCGAACCGCGGACGCGAATTCCATCAAATGTTCGCGAACGGACGAACATCGGCGAACCGCCATAGACTTCAATGGGCAGGCGAATTTCAAAACCCACAGGGACTCTTTCTGGCCACAATACCGATGGGAAAGTTGTTTTAAAGGGACTAACACCTGGACTGTGGCATGCCGGAGGGGGATCCATGGCAAAACTCCCACAGAAAATTACATAGTTGATGCAGAGTCTGGTTTTAAGCCATAAAGGGCATAAATCACCTAACATTTCTAAATTATTTGGAATAACATGCTTTAAAACATCAGGTATGATGTTGTATCGATCTGGTAGTGTAAGGGTTACACCCGCTTCACAGTAACAGACCAATCTTCCCGTTTAATGCACCGCAAACAACCGCAAACAGTCCCTTTGCACAACCGCAAACTCCCCATTTGCACAAGGTTGGATACCAAGCTAGCCATGTCCCGTTCCTTGTCCTCACTGATGTCATTGAAGGTCTCTTCCTCCACCCAGCAACCAAGGGTCCCCGAAAGGTGACAACAAGGACCCTGGGACGACTGCTGTGTTTGGTCTTCCACCTCCTCAAAGCCACCTTCCTCCTCTGACTCCTCTTCTTCAGACTCCCAGAGTCTGGGGGCTTCCACTGCCCAGCATGGAAGATTATACACAGGTCAGAGTCTGGGGGTTTCCACTGCCCAGCATGGAAGATTATACACAGGTCAGAGTCTGGGGGCTTCCACTGCCCAGCATGGAATATGATACACAGGTCAGAGTCTGGGGGCTTCCACTGCCCAGCATGGAATATGATACACAGGTCAGAGTCTGGGGGCTTCCACTGCCCAGCATGGAATATTATACACAGGTCAGAGTCTTGGGGCTTCCACTGCACAGCATGGAAGATTATACACAGGTCAGAGTCTGGGGGCTTCCACTGCCCAGCATGGAATATTATACACAGGTCAGAGTCTGGGGGCTTCCACTGCAAAGCATGGAATATTATACACAGGTCAGAGTCTAAGGGCTTCCACTGCGCAGCATGGAAGATTATACGCGTTGCCTCTGTCTGCGTTATTATAAGGTGTGAAACTGTTAAGTAGTACTATTCCTATCGGTTTAATCCCTGTTACGTCCACTATTAGGAGACGTGTATATGGCATAGATTTTTGGAATAGGGAGATGGAAAAAGCTGCTTGGTGAGACCTCCTACTTCTAATTTGGGGCACTGCACGTGCAATCTAAGGTGCCACCAGATAGGAGAGGTGTAATAAGTTGTACTACTCATTCCTATCAGTTTCATACCTGTTACGTTACCTATCAGGGAACGTGTATATGGCATGGATTTTTGGAACAGGGAGATGGAAAAAGATGCTTGGTTGGACCTCCTACTTCGAATTTGGGGCACTGCACGTGCAATCTAAGGTGCCACCATATAGGAGAGGTGAATTAAGTTGTACTACTCATTCCTATCTGTTTAATACCTGTTCCGTCACCTATCTTTCCTCCCAATAGCACATTCTATATGTCATCAACCGGCCTGTGTGTATTTAGAGAACCACACTTTAAGGCCCTTAACCTGGGACAATGTGGCTTGGCTATCAGAATTGCCTCAGAGCCTTAAAAACTTGCCAAATCCCTTATTCAGACACTCACTATCATACTGGAAATGGGCCAAGAAACACACGGGTTTGTTCCCTGGATCCACCCAAATGACCCCAATTCTTGACCACACTCAGGCCCCGAAACACATGAGCACAACATCACAACACTGGTGGAGGTCAAGGAAACTAGATAGACTGGGAGACTAATTAGTAAAGGGCCAGATGCT
>CM050173.1:5197427-5232951 GCA_027410445.1 Discoglossus pictus
ATTTAGTTGCCCATGTCTCTAATTTATGCAAATCCCTTTGGAGGGAATGGAAATAATACTTTCCGATCCTACTTCTATGTCATTAATAAATATGTTAAAAAGGAGAGGACTTAATACTGAGCCCTGAGGAACCCCACTTACCACATTAGTCCAGTCAGAGTATGTTCCATTTACAACAACCCTTTGCTTCCTGTCTTTTAGCCAGCTCTCAATACATGAGCAGATATTTACTGCAATTCCTGTATCCCTTAGTTTGCACAATAGTCTTCCATGTGGCACTGTATAAAAAGCCTTTGCAAATGCAAAAAGACTACATCCACTGAGTTGCCTTGATCCAGGTTCCTACTAAACTCCTCATAGAAACTAATTAGATTTGTTTGACACGACCTAACCAGCATAAACCCATGTTGACTCCTACTTATAATCCTTTTCAAATAGACATATTCTTATATTCTTTAGTACTGTACAAATTCTAGGGACACCTTTCAGGATTCATACTTTCTTATGGAAAAATATTTGGGTTCAACCTTTTATTAATATGTAATTTGTACTATTTTGCTGCAGCGCTGCAGTACAGCACCACAACAATAGCAGCGCAGCAGCAGCACAACAGCAGCACATCAGTACAGCACCACAACAACAGCAGCGCATCATCACAGCAGCACAACAATAGCAGCGCATCAGTACAGCAGCACAACAGCAGCAGCGCATCAGTACAGCAGCACAACAACAGCGCATCAGTACAGCAGCACAACAGCAGCAGCGCATCAGTACAGCAGCAGCGCATCAGTACAGCAGCACAACAGCAGCAGCGCATCAGTACAGCACCACAACAATAGCAGCGCATCAGTACAGCAGCACAACAGCAGCAGCGCATCAGTACAGCAGCACAGCAGCAGCGCATCAGTACAGCAGCACAACAGCAGCAGCGCATCAGTACAGCAGCACAACAGCAGCGCATCAGTACAGCAGCACAACAGCAGCAGCACACCAGTGCAGCAGCACAACTGCAGCAGCGCATCAGTACAGCAGCACAACAATAGCAGCGCATCAGTACAGCAGCACAACAGCAGCAGCACATCAGTAGAGCACCACAACAATAGCAGTGCATCAGTACAGCAGCACAACAGCAGCAGCGCATCTGTACAGCACCACAACAATAGCAGCGCATCAGTACAGCAGCACAACAGCAGCAGCGCATCAGTACAGCAGCACAACAGCAGCGCATCAGTACAGCACCACAACAACAGCAGTGCAGCAGCAGCACAACAGCAGCAGCGCATCAGTACAGCAGCACAACAGCAGCAGCGCATCAGTACAGCACCACAACAATAGCAGCGCATCAGTACAGCAGCACAACAGCAGCAGCGCATCAGTAGAGCAGCACAACAGCAGCAGCGCATCAGTACAGCAGCACAACAACAGCAGCGCATCAGTACAGCACCACAACAACAGCAGTGCAGCAGCAGCACAACAGCAGCAGCGCATCAGTACAGCAGCACAACAGCAGCAGCGCATCAGTACAGCACCACAACAATAGCAGCGCATCAGTACAGCAGCACAACAGCAGCAGCGCATCAGTACAGCAGCACAACAGCAGCAGCGCATCAGTACAGCACCACAACAATAGCAGCGCATCAGTACAGCAGCACAACAGCAGCAGCACATCAGTAGAGCAGCACAACAATAGCAGCGCATCAGTACAGCAGCACAACAACAGAAGCGCATCAGTACAGCAGCACAACAGCAGCAGCGCATCAGTACAGCAGCACAACAGCAGCAGCGCATCAGTACAGCAGCACAACAGCAGCGCATCAGTACAGCAGCACAACAGCAGCAGCACATCAGTAGAGCACCACAACAATAGCAGCGCATCAGTACAGCAGCACAACAGCAGCAGCGCATCAGTACAGCAGCACAACAGCAGCAGCGCATCAGTACAGCAGCACAACAGCAGCAGCGCATCAGTACAGCAGCACAACAACAGCAGCGCATCAGTACAGCACCACAACAACAGCAGTGCAGCAGCAGCACAACAGCAGCAGCGCATCAGTACAGCAGCACAACAGCAGCAGCGCATCAGTACAGCACCACAACAATAGCAGCGCATCAGTACAGCAGCACAACAGCAGCAGCGCATCAGTACAGCAGCACAACAGCAGCAGCGCATCAGTACAGCACCACAACAATAGCAGCGCATCAGTACAGCAGCACAACAGCAGCAGCGCATCAGTAGAGCAGCACAACAATAGCAGCGCATCAGTACAGCAGCACAACAACAGAAGCGCATCAGTACAGCAGCACAACAGCAGCAGCGCATCAGTACAGCAGCACAACAGCAGCAGCGCATCAGTACAGCAGCACAACAGCAGCGCATCAGTACAGCAGCACAACAGCAGCAGCGCATCAGTAGAGCACCACAACAATAGCAGCGCATCAGTACAGCAGCACAACAGCAGCAGCGCATCAGTAGAGCACCACAACAATAGCAGCGCATCAGTACAGCAGCACAACAGCAGCAGCGCATCAGTACAGCAGCACAACAATAGCAGCGCATCAGTACAGCAGCACAACAATAGCAGCGCATCAGTACAGCAGCACAACAGCAGCAGCACATCAGTAGAGCACCACAACAACAGCATTGCATCAGTACAGCAGCACAACAGCAGCAGCGCATCAGTACAGCACCACAACAATAGCAGCGCATCAGTACAGCAGCACAACAGCAGCAGCACATCAGTAGAGCACCACAACAACAGCATTGCATCAGTACAGCAGCACAACAGCAGCAGCGCATCAGTACAGCACCACAACAATAGCAGCGCATCAGTACAGCAGCACAACAGCAGCAGCGCAGCAGTACAGCAGCACAACAGCAGCGCAGCAGTACAGCACCACAACAGCAGCGCAGCAGCAGTGAAGTGGCCACAACGAAGACATATTCTTTGTTATTCTTTTTTCAATACTCTCTACATTACTGCAACATCCAACAACAGTAGAAGCCACAACAGTAATAACCGCCATCCTCAATATTTTTTTCAGAACTCTCTGCATCTCTTCGATACTGTACAGCCGCTTGTGAGCATGCCTCCAAAGTGAAAACCCACTTCAAATCCAAGTGAAGTTACATATTTACATAGTAATTGAGGTTGAAAAAATACTTTTAGTACATCAAGTTCAACCTTTTTAGATCTCCTCTGATCTGCAATATGACTGAGGATTGATTGGTAATGGATCCAGAGGAAGGCAAACGGAAAAATAACCCAAGTGAAACTTTGCTATTTGTCTCAAAACAAAATAAAAAGTTTTTTCCTGACCCCAGATACTTGCGATCAGATTCATCCTTGGATCAATCCCCCCTCTCGTATTATCCTGGATCAAGCTTAACGCCCTTTTTATTTAAAATTATACAGTTTTGCTCAAAAGTTTGGATACCCTGGCAGACATTGTGAAATGTTGGCATTTATTGAAGGATAGGGATCATATGAAACCATTTATTATCACATAGTTGTTTGGTTCCTTTTTAAATCATAATGATAAAAGAAATCCCAAATGGCCCTGATCAAAAGTTTACATACCCTTGAATGTTTGGCCTTGTTACAGACACACAAGATGACAAACACAGGTTAAAATGGCAATTAAAGGCTACTTTCCCACACCTGTGGCTTATTAAATCGCAATTAATGTCTGTGTATAAATAGAAAATGAGTTTGTTAGCACTCACGTGGATGCACTGAGCAGGCTAGATACTGAGCCATGGGGAGCAGAAAAGAACTTTCAAAAGACATGCATAACAATGTACTGGAACTTTATAAAGATGGAAAAGGATATAAAAATATATCTAAAGCCTTGAAAAAGCCAGTCAGTACTGTTCAATCACGTATTAAGAAGTGGAAAATTTGAGGATTTCTTGATACCAAGCCAAGGTCAGGTAGACCAAGACATATTTCAGCCACAACTGCCAGAAGAATTGTTTGGAATATGAAGAAAACCCCACAGGTAACCTCAGAAGAAATACAGGCTGCTCTGGAAAAAGACGTTGTGGTTGTTTCAAGGAGCACAATATGACAATACTTGAACAAAAGTGAGCTGCATGGTCGAGTTGCCAGAAAGAAGCCTTTGCCGAATGCCACAAAAAAAGCCCAGTTACAATATGCCCAACAACACCTTGACACGCCTCACAGCTTCTGGCACACTGTAATTTGGAGTGACGAGACCAAAATAGAGCTTTATGGTCACACTCATAAGCGCTATGTTTGGAAAGAGGTCAACAAGGCCTATAGTGAAAAGAATGCCATCCCCACTGTGAAGCATGGTGGTGGCTCACTGATGGTTTTGGGGTTGTGTCAGCTCTAAAGGCACGGGGAAACTTGTGATTGATGGCAAGATGAATGCAGCATGTTATCAGAAAATACTGGCAGACAATTTGCATTCTTCTGCATAAAGGCTGCGCATGGGACGCTCTTGGACTTTCCAGCATGACAATGACCGTAAGCACAAGGCCAATTTGACCCTCCAGTGGTTACAGCAGAAAAAGGTGAAGGTTGTGGTGTGGCCATCACAGTCTCCTGACCTTAATATCATCGAGCCACTCTGGGGAGATCCCAAACATGCGGTTCATGCAAGACGACCAAAGACTTTGCATGACCTGGAGGCATTTTTCCAAGACGAATGGGCAGCTACAGTGCCTTGCAAAAGTATTCACCCCCTTTGTATTGTTTGTGTTTTGTTGCCTCACAACCTGGAATTAACATGGATTGTTTGAGGATTTGCATCATTTAATTTACAGAACATGCCACAACTTTGAAGATGTTTTTTTTTATTGTGAAGCAAACAACAAATAGGACAAAATAACAGAACAAGTCCCTGTGCATAACTATTCACCCCCTAAAGTCAATACTTTGTAGAGCCACCTTTTGCTGCAATCACAGCTCCAAGTCACTTTGGATAAGTCTCTATGAGCTTGCCACATCTTACCACTGGTATTTTTGCCCATTCCTCCTTGCAAAACTGCTCCAGCTCCTTCTAGTTGGATGGTTTATGCTTGTGAACAGCAATCTTTAAGTCTGACCACAGATTTTCTATGGGATTGAGGTCTGGGCTGTGACTCGGCCATTCCAACACATTTACATGTTTCCCCTTAAACCCCCTAAGTGTTGCTTTAGCAGTGTGTTTGGGGTCATTGTCCTGCTGGAAGGTGAACCTCCACCCTAGCCTCAAATCACGCACAGATGGTACAGGTTTTTCTCAAGAATATCCCTGTATTTAGCACCATCCATCTTTCCCTCAACTCTGACCAGTTTCCCAGTCCCCATCCCCACAGCATGATGCTGCCACCACCATGTTTCACTGTGGGGATGGTGCTCTTTGGTTGATGTGATGTGTTGGGTTTTGTGCCAGACAAAGCGTTTTCTTTGATGGCTGAAAAGTTTAATTTTAGTCTCCTCAGACCAGATCACCTTCCTCCATACATTTTGGGAGTCTCCCACATGCCTTTTTCGCAAATTCAATATGTGCCATTTTATTTTTTGATGAAAGTAATGGCTTTCTTCTGGCCAGTCTGCCATAAAGACCAACTCTATGGAGCGTACGGCTTATTGTCGTCCTATGTACAGATACTACAGTCTCTGCTGTGGATCTCTGCAGCTCCTCCAGGGTTACCTTAGGTCTCTGTGCTGCCTCTCTGATTAATGCCCTCCGTGCCCGGTCCGTGAGTGTTGGTGGGTAGCCGTCTCTTGGCAGGTTTGCTGTTGTGCCATGTTCTTTCCATTTGGTTATGATTGTGCCATGTTCTTTCCATTTTGTTATGATTTGATGGTGCTCCTGGGGATCTTTAAAGATTTGGATATTTTTTTATAACCTAACCCTGACTTCTACTTCTCAACAACATTGTCCCTTACTTGTTTGGAGAGTTCCTTGGTCTTCATGGCCGTGTTTGGTTAGTGGTGCCTATTGCTTAGGTGTTGCAGCCTCTGGGGCCTTTCAAAAAAGGTGTGTATATGTAATGACAGATCATGTGACACTTAGAATGCGCACAGCTGGACATCATTTCACTAATTATGTGACTTCTGAAGGTAATTGGTTGCACCGGAGCTTTTTATGGGCTTCATAACAAAGGGGGTGAAGACATACGCACATGCCAATTTTCTGTTTTCTCTTTCTAAAAAAGTTTTATGTATATATTTTTCTCATTTCACTTCACCAACTTAGACCATTGTGTTCTGATCCGCCACATAAAATTCAGATTAACAAAACATTGAACTTAAGGCGGTAATGTAACAAAATAGGTAAAAAGTCAAGGGGGTGAATACTTTTGCAAGGCACTGTATACCACGTGCAAGAATTAGGGACCTCATAGACTACTGTTATTAATGCTAAAGGGAGCAATACACAGTATTGAGAAGTAAGGGTATGCAAACTTTTGATCAGAGCCATTTGGGTGATTTCTTTTATCATTATGATTTAAGGAGCCAAACAACTATGTGATAATAAATGGCTTTATATGATCACCATCCTTCAATAAAATACATTTATTTTGCATGATCAGTCATATTTTCAAAATAAATGCCAACATTTCACAATTTCTGTCAGGATATGCAAACTTTTGTGCACAACTGTATCCAATCCCTTTTTAAAGTTATCTATCGAATCCGCTGTCACCACCTCCTCTGGTAGAGAATTCCACAGATTAACCACCCTTACTGTGAAGAACCCTTTTCTTTCTTTGAGGTGGAATCTTTTTACTTCTAACCTCAAGGGATGTCCTCTTGTCAGTTGAAAACCTCTTGGCACAAAAAGCTCCCCCGACAAATCTTTATACTGACCCTGGATGTATTTATATAAGGTAATCATATCTCCTCTTAGACGCCTTTTTTCTAGAGAAAATAAGTTTAATTTTGTTAGTCTTTCTTCATAACTTAGCCCCTCCATTCCCCTTATTAGTTTTGTTGCCCTCCTCTGTACCTTTCCCAGCTCTAAAATGTCTTTTTTGTGAGGTGGTGCCCAAAATTGTACTCCATATTCCAAATGAGGGCGTACTAGAGATTTGTATAGTGGCAGAATTATATCTTCTTCCCTGGCTTCTATACCCTTCCTAATACATGCTAATATTTTATTTGCCTTTGCAGCTGCTGCTTGGCTTTGAGCGCTGTTACCTAGGTGGTTGTTCACAAGCACTCCCAAATCCCTTTCAATATCAGATACCCCTATATTTGCTCCATTAAGATTATAAATTGCATGGCTATTTTTCCTTCCCAGATGCATAACTTTACATTTATTCTTATTAAATCTCATCTGCCATTTAGATGCCCATTCCTCAATTTTTATGTAAATACCTTTGGAGTGAAAGCACATCATTATCTGATTTAATTACCTTGCACAACTTCGTGTCATCAGCGAAAATGGAGACACCACACTCCAATCCTACATGTAAGTCATTAATAAATATGTTAAAAAGGAGAGGACCTAATACTGAAGGGTGGTTAATCTGTGGAATTCTCTACCAAAGGAGGTGATGAGAGCGGATTCAATAGATAACTTTAAAATGGGATTGGATATATTTTTAAATAAAAAGGGCATTGAAGGTGTCCAATCACCAGTACCTGGGGTCAGAAAGGAATTTTATATTTTTCCCTTTTGAGACATTTTGCATGTTTTTTTCCTCTGGATCAATTAACAACTAATCCACATTCTGAAGATCAGAGGAGATCTGAAAAGGTTGAAGTTGATGGAATAAAATTACTTTTTCAACCTCGATTACAAAATCGCAAATCGCTATTCAATTGCTCCCATTGCCCCTGGCTAATCACTCCGTCAAGCCTGCAAATATTGTACCACAAGTTAAGGGTACCAAGGTGGACTTAATGACAAATTTGTTGCACTTTAAAACCAAATACAAATTAAATACTGCACTGTAAATGATGGGGAACACAATGAAACACATTAGAATTAATTGCACAAGCCCGTAAATATGGAATATAAAAATATTATTTTATGTATAATTTTCAGGGTCATATCAATCTCTGGATTCAATGGGTTAATACATATCAGGCCACCCACATGGACTATAACATTGGATTAATTATTTTTTTTATTTTTGTTCGACATGCGCGTTTGATGGTCTGATCGCCCGATTCGCTAGTTGATTGACATGTCACTTCCATGCTGAAAGCCCGTTTCTATTGGCTGTTTCTGCATCATGAGTTACAGGCTTGGTTGATTGATCATGATCAAGCCCCAAAATGTTACATACAACGGCATGGTTTCCGAATTTCGCTATTGAGCCATGCCTTGCAGCCGTGCCAAATTGAATAGCACATTATCTTATCTTATCCCGCAGACGTACGTCCTACTATGATAGAGTTGCGTCCTTGTAATTGAATCAGGCCCACAGTGTTTGAAAATTGTTTGGAAAAGGAAATTCCCTTTAAAACTCTGCTTTTGCTAGACAACGCTCCTGGACATCCAAAATCTTCAGATGATCTTCACCCTAATGTAGAGTTTGTATTTTTACCACCCAACACTACAGCCAATGTACCAGGGAGTAATTTCTACATTTGAGTCTTATTACTTACAGTATACATTTGCACAAGCAGTCGGGGCTACGGAAGATGATGTTAAGACCTCCAGAGAGTTCTGGAAGAATTATAACATCTCTCCTCCTCCAGCAAGAGAATCAAATCCAGATTCTACAGAACAAAATCCATCATCACCTTCCAATACGATAATTTTGTGAAGAACACTGAAGAGATGCCCCTCTGCTACAATATAAAGTAGTAAGTGTACGGCCTGTATAACAGTGTAAATTTGCTGTCCCCTCAAAATAACTCAACACACAGCCATTAATGTCTAAACCGTTGGCAACAAAAGTGAGTACATCTCTAGGTGGAAATGTCCAAATTTGGTCCAAAGTGTCAATATTTTGTGTGGCCACCATTATTTTCCAGCACGGCCTTAACCCTCATGGGCATGGAGTTCACCAGAGCTTCACAGGTTGCCACTGGAGTCTTCTTCCACTCCTCCATGATGACATCACAGAGCTGGTGGATGTTAGAGACCTTGCACTCTCCCACCTTCTGTTTGAGGATGCCCCAGAGATGCTCAATAGGGTTTAGGTCTGGAGACATGCTTGGTCAGCCCATCACATTTACCTTCAGTGGTCGTCTTGGAGGTGTTTTGGGGGTCGTTATCATGTTGGAATACTGCCCTGCGGCCCAGACTCCGAAGGGAGGGGATCATGCTCTGCTTTAGTATGTCACAGTACATGTTGGCATTCATTGTTCCCTAAATGATCTGTAGCTCCCCAGTGCCGGCAGCACTCATGCAGGCCCAAACCATGACCCTCCCACCACCATGCTTGACTGTAGGCAAGACACGCTTGTCTTTGTACTCCTCGCCTGGTTGCTGCCACACACGCTTGACACCATCTGAACCAAATAAGTTTATCTTGGTCTCATCGGACCACAGGATATGATTCCAGTAATCCATGTCCTTAATCTGCTTGTCTTCAGCAAACTGTTTGCAGGCTTTCTTGTGCATCATCTTTAGAAGAGGCTTCATTCTGGGACAACAGCCATGCAGACCAATTTGATGCAGTGTGGGGTGTATGGTCTGAGCACTGACAGGCTGACCTCCCACCCCTTCAACCTTTGCAGCAATGCTGGCAGCACTCATACGTCTATTTCCCAGAGACAACCTCTGGACATGACCCTGAGCACGTGCACTCAACTTCTTTGGTCGACCATGACGAGGCCTGTTCTGAGTGGAACCTGTCCTGTGAAACCACTGTATGGTCTTGCCCACCGTGCTGCGGCTCAGTTTCAGGGTCTTGGCAATCTTCTTATAGCCTAGGCCATCTTTATGTAGAGCAACAATTATTTTCTTCAGATCCTCAGAGAGCTCCTTGCCATGAGGTGCCATGTTGAACTTCCAGTGACCAGTATGAGAGTGATAACACCAAATTTAACACACCTGCTCCCCATTCACACCTGAGACCTTGTAACACTAACGAGTCACATATCACAGGGGAGGGAAAATGGCTAATTGGGCCGAATTGGGACTTTTCCACCTAGGGGTGTATTCACTTTTTTTGCCAACGGTTTAGACATTAATGGCCGTGTGTTGAGTTATTGTGAGGGGACATCACATTTACACTGTTATACGGGCTGTACACTTACTACTTTACACTATAGCAGAGTGTTGTCACATGAAAAGATATAATAAAATATTTACAAAAATGTGAGGGGTTTACTTACTTTTGGAAGATACTATATATATATGTGTGTGTGTGTATATACTGTATATATGCTAGTAACTTGTCCATCATAAATGACGGTATCATATATGATCTGCTCTCTCTCTCTCTCTCTGTGCCCTCTCTCCCTCCCTCCTTCTGTCTCTCCCTACCTCATTATCTCTCCTTCTTTGTCTCTACTTCCCTCCTTCTCTCTCTCCTTCTTCTGTGTCTCTCTCCCTCTTTCTCTCTCTGCCTCATCTTCTCTTTTCCCCTATCCCTACCTTCTCTCTCCCACACTCCCCTCCTTCTCTCTCCCCATGTCTCTCTTCCCCCTCTCCCATGTCTCCCCCCTTCCCCTGTCTCTTTCCCACACGTTTCTCTCCCACCCTCTCCCCTGTATATTTCTCTCATGTCTCTCCCACTGTCTACACTGTCTCTCTTCCACTCCCTGCCCTTCTCTCTCCCCCCATCTCCCACCCCATGTTTCTCTCCCACCCCTCCCTCCCTCTGTGTCCCACCCCACCCTCCCCTGTCTCTTCCCCCATGTCTCTCTCCCACTCTCTCTGTTTCTCTGCGTCTGCGCATACGCAGTAGCTTGGCTGTTTCCCCCGTAATGCGCATGCGTGGCTCATGCTGCGCACTGTGCTTGCTACAATCCAGATGCGGCGATCCTGACACACATTGTGTGTGCGTAGCTAACAATGCATAATCCGCATTGTGCATTTAAGTCGGGAATTGCTGACAGTCACCCCTGCTTGCGCCTGCACAGTGCAGGTGCACACAGGTGTTTTACATGATGGAAAATATTATATTGACTATTAAATTGACGGGATAATATTTGATGTGTGCCTCTTCCCCACCTCTCCCTCCCCTTTGTGTTTCCCCCCCCTCCCCTGTGTCTCTTTCTCCTACTCCGCCTTGTCTCTTCCCCCCTCTGTCTCTTTCTCCCCTCTCCATACCCTGTGTCTTTTCCCTCTCCCTCCCTCCCCTGTGTCTCTTCCTCCCCCTCCCTCCCGTCTCTTCTCTCACTCCCACTCCCTCCCCTTTTTCTCTTCCCCCCCTCTCCCTCCCCTGTGTTTGCACCCTGTGTCTCTTCCCACTCTCCCTCCCCCTCTCCTCTGTCTCTCTCCCACCCTCGCCCTTGTGTCTCCCCCCTCTCTACCACCCCATTTCTTTCCCCCACCCTGTCCCCTGTCTCTCCCCATCTCTCCCCCACCCTCTCCCCTGTCTCTTCCCATTTCCATCCCTCCCCTGTGTCTCTTCCCTTCCCTCTCCTGTCTGTTCCCTCCCCTAGTCTCTTCCCCTCTCCCTCCCCTGTGTCTCTTCCCCCTTCTCCCTCCTGTGTCTCTCCCCCCTCCTCTGTGTCTCTTCCCTATCTCCCTCCCTTATGTCTTTTCCCCATCTCCCTCCCCTGTGTCTCTTCCCCCCATCTCAAACCCCTGTGTCTCTTCCCCCATCTCCCTCCCCTGTGTCTCTTGACCCCCTCCCCTGTGTCTCTCCCCACCTCCCTCCCCTGTGTCTCTTCCCCATCTCCCTCCCCTGTGTCTCTTCTCTTCTCTCCCTTCCCTGTGTCTTTTTCCCCCTCTCTTTTCCCTGTGTTTGTTCCCCCCTCTAATGCGCCAATCGCTGTGTGCAATGCTCATGTGCAGCGAACTACTCACATGCGCAGCTTACGCTGTGCATTGCGCATGTGCGGCATATGCTGTGCATTCGCCGTTCGCTGTGTGCTATGCGCTATTTGCAGTGTGGTATGCGCTATTGTCAAAGTGTGTAACCTCCTGCCATCAATGGGCATGCGCAGCAGGAGTGTTACACACTTTGACAACTATTATAGGTGATATGTGTATGTGTGTGTGTGTATATATATATATATAGTAAATAAATAGTACATTTGTGTTCACATTTGAACGACTAAAACAAGTTAACAAAATTTGTGTTATGCCCAGAATTCTGCAAAATATAGTTATTACAGTGCATTCTGGGAACCTTGGCAGGGACATGCAAATGTGCCCACAAAGGCTTTGCTCTTGCAATCCATAACCATTTCAAACATGGCTTCCCTTAAGCATATGTTGCTCCAGACTTGAGAAAGAGAGGAAGCTCTCGAAAGCTAGTCTTATATTTATGAATATGTTTGTCCATTAAAGAATGAATCAATATATACTGCAATACTCTGATATATATATATATATATATATATATATATATATATATATATATATATATATATATATATATATATATATATACAGTGGATATAAAAAGTCTTCACACCCCTGTTAAAATGTCAGGTTTCTGTGCTGTAAAGAAATGAGACAAAGATAAATAATTTCAGAACTTTTTCCACCTTTAATGTGACCTATAAACTGTACAACTCAATTGAAAAACAAACTGAAATCGTTTAGGTAGAGGGAAGAAAAAATAAAATAATATGGTTGCATAAGTATGCACACCCTTAAACTAATACTTTGTGGAAGCCCCTTGTGATTTTATTACAGCACTCAGTCTTTTTGGGTATGAGTCTATCAGCATGGCACATTGTGACTTGGCAAGATTTGCCCACTCTTCTTTGCAAAAACACTCCAAATCTGTCAGATTGCGAGGGCATCTCCTGTGCAAAGCCCTCTTCAGATCACCCCACAGATTTTCAATCGGATTCAGGTCTGGACTCTGGCTGGGCCATTCCAAAACTTTAATCTTCTTCTGGTGAAGCCATTCCTTTGGTGATTTGGATGTATGCTTTGGGTGGTTGTCATGCGGAAAGATGAAGTTCCTCTTCATGTTCAGCTTTCTAGCAGAAGCCTGAAGGTTTTGTGCCAATATTGACTGGTATTTGGAACTGTTCATAATTCCCTCTATCTTAACTAAGGTCCAAGTTCCAGCTGAAGAAAAACAGCCCCAAAGCATGATGCTGCCACCACCATGCGTCACTGTGGGTATGGTGTTCTTTTGGTGATGTGCAGTGTTGTTTTTGCACCAAACATATCTTTTGGAATTATGGCCAAAAAGTTCAACCTTGGTTTCATCAGACCAGAACACCTTTTCCCTCATGCTTTTGGGAGACTTCAGATGTGTTTTTGCAAAATGTAGCCTGGCTTGGATGTTTTTCTTTGTAAGAAAGGGCTTTCGTCTTGCCACTCTACCGCATAGCCCAGACATATGAAGAATACGGGAGATTGTTGTCACATGTACCACACAGCCAGTACTTGCCAGATATTCCTGCAGCTGCTTTAATGTTGCTGTAGGCCTCTTGGTAGTCTCCCAGACCAGTTTTCTTCTCGTCTTTTCATCAATTTTGGAGGGAGCTTCAGTTCTTGGTAATGTCACTGTTGTGCCATATTTTCTCCACTTGATGATGACTGTCTTTACTGTGTTCCATGGTATATCTAATGCCTTGGAAATTCTTTTGTACCCTTCTCCTGACTGATACCTTTTAACAATGAGATCCCTCTGATGCTTTGGAAGCTCTCTGTGGACTATGGCTTTTGCTGTGGGATGCGACTAAGAACATTTCAGGAAAGTCCAACTAGAGCAGCTGAACTTTATTTGGGGTTAATCAGAGGCACTTTAAATGATGGCAGGTGTATGCTGACTCCTATTTAACACGATTTGGAATGTGATTGCTTATTTCTGAACACAGCTACATCCCCAGTTATAAGAGGGTGTGCAGACATTATTTTTATTTTTTATTTTTCTTCCCTCCACCTAAAAGATTTCAGTTTGTTTTTCAATTGAGTTGTACAGTTTATAGGTCACATTAAAGGTGGAAAAAGTTCTGAAATGATTTATCTTTGTCTAATTTTTTTACAGCACAGAAACCTGACATTTTAACAGAGGTGTGTAGACTTTGTATATCCACTGTATTTATATATTTACAGTGCCTTCACTGAATAATCGATTCATTCAGGAAAGAAAAGATCCAAAAGAGGCTGGACAAAAGTAAATGTTAATAAAGCATATTCTAATGTATTAAAAAAAAATGTTTTCTGTAATAGCTTAACCATTATATCTATTTTGTTAAGACTCACACGCCACAAGGTTGCTACAAGAGGAAAGAGGATATGATATCTATATATATGAAGGATATTATAGACCTGCAAGCCTCACTTCTGTAGTGAGGGAGCTTTGAAGGATTAATAACGGATAGTGTACAGAAAGATAATAGGCAGGAGTCAACACATATTTGTGAAGGATGGATCCCGTCAAACATATCTAATTATTTTTTATGTGGAGATTAGTATGAACTTGGATCAAGGAAAGTCAGATGTTTCTCTTTTGGGATTTTACATAGGAAGCAAAGGGTTGTTGTAAATGGAACATACTCCGATTGCACTAATGTGGTAAGTGGGGTTCCTCAGGGTTCAGTATTAGGTCCTCTCTTTTTGAACATATTTATTAATAACTAAGAAGTAGGATTAGAAAGTATTGTCTCCATGTTTCCTTATTACACTGAGTTGTGCAAGTAGTTAAATGTGAAAATGATATGCTTTTCCTCCAAAAGGGTTTATATACATTACAATAATGGGCAACTAAATGGTAGATGACATTTACCAGAAATAAGTGTAAGGCTAAGCAGTTGGGAAGAAAAATTAGCATGCAAAACTAATAAAGGGAATTAACACATTAAGGGCCTCATTCAATTGCGATTTGGCCAATTGAATAGGGCTCTTTATAAGCACATAGCATGTTTTTGTTTACAGAAGTTTAAGTTACTGAAGACCTTGCTTGTTCACTAACTAAGAAATTATGTAAAAAATATGCTCTGTGCTTATATAGAGCCCTATTCAATTGGCCAAATCGCAATTGAATGAGGCCCTAAGAGCCCTATTCAATTACCCTAAATTACACATTACACTGTGTTCAGGCTCAAAGTAGATTTCCCTAGCTATTCTATTCCCCAGAATCATGGCGAGATAACTGCCCCTGATGACTAGCGCAAACCGGAGACGATAAATACAGCAAATTTCCACAGAATATTGATCGAGGAAGACATTTAATTGCCAGTATCTTGGGTCTGGAAGTTATTGGAGTTTTTTTGTTTCTTTTTTTGCGCCTTTTTCTCGATCAATTAACAATTTACACATTACAAGGATCTGAGAAGATCTAAAAAGGTTGAACTCGATGGACTCAAAGCCTCAGCAGCATGTTTTATATAATACAAAAAGTATCAGAAAGACGTGCATATGAGACCAAGACATTCTCTATTTAGAAGTTCACATACATTTCAAAATAAATCCTTTATTGTATCATTTAAAAAGAGGACTATTTGCAGTAGGGGAATGGAAAAATATGTTAAAAAAGGGGAACCATATATCCTACAGCCACCTATTAGGTAAAAAAGATGTTTTCCGCATAACTTTGATACAGTGTAGTAATAAAATATCTGATTCAATGTAACCACTTTTATGATCACATACCCTGTTATTGCCATCTAGTGGTGAAACTGCCATACAGCATCCTCCAAGTAACAATATTATTTTTTTTTCCAATGGAACCTAAAATATTTAAGTGTTTATGATGCACTAGCGGACAAAAATGGTAAAGACTCAGTCAGGATAAACTCACAACCCTTAGTGATACAGAATCGTCAATGCAAAAGAAAGAGGGAAAGTCTACCTTACAAGGTTGCTGTCCCTCTGGGTTAGCCATGTGATGGGCAAAGCTTGCCCTGATTGAGCTTGCTCCCGACCGCTGTGCTAATTACCAACAAACAATTCCAGTTAACTGCTGAAGAGCTCAAGCTAATGGGGCAGAAAATGAAGACTGTAAAAATGGCGATATACCAAAACTTCACCCCCAATCACACATACCCGACGCGCGTTTACCCATTACAATGGATTTGTGAAGGGTCAAGCTGATTATAGAAATCGATGGCTATACAAATGAAAAGCTCCGCCTCCTTATGGTGATGTCACAGCCACTGAGGCCTGTGCTTGGTCACCCGTGACGTTATGCTTCTCAATATACATAACTAATATGTTAAGAGAAAAAGAGAAAGCTAGGTACAAGAAATGCCAGAACTTTAACTAACATGGTAATAACTTTGCAATAATCACTAACAAAGTGTGATTAATATACCAACTGCACCAAGACGCAGCTGACATGTCCACCACTCACTGAACAATATAGCTCTACTAGAATATTGCCCGTGAAAAAATGACGGCAATGAAAGTGTAAGTGAGCTAAGGGTGTTTGGTGTATATAATGTGGCTGATTTAGCGTCCTTCGTTTTCTATGTTTTGAGAGATTTTCAGAATATCCGTAGCTGTTTGGTAGTGTTTTGCGTGTTTATGGTTGTGTTTAAGGACCTTTAGCCTCGTTTTCGTTTTGTTCGGCGGCCATTTTTTCTCTCGCTTAGGTGATTTTCGGTCTCTAAACTCCGAAATTTGTGGTTAAATGGAGGTGTAACTTCACTTGCAGAGGTCCTAGGTGCCCCCCCTTGCTGTGAGTAACCATTTTATGTGTTTGTTGTTTGTATTTGTTGTGTTTGTAATGTTTTGGGGTCGCGCCGGTTGCGTCCTTGTTTTCTAATCTCGTAGGTGTTTTTCGGCAAATACGTAGGTGTTTGGTGGTGTTTTGCGTCTTTAGACTGCTGTAGCCTCGTTTTCGTTTTTTTCGGCAGCCATTTTTTCTCTTGTTTAGAGAATTTTTTAGTGTCTAAACTGCTTTAATTAAAGTTAAATTGAGGTGTAACTTTAGTTTTCGAGGTCCTGGATGCTCCCTCTTCCTGTAGGTAAGCTTTTTATGTATTTGTTGTGTGTATTTGTTGTATTTTTGATGTTTTGATGTGCGCGTGTTGCGGCCGTTTTTTGCAAGGTCGTAATGGGTTGTAACGTGTCTCGTATTTTGTTTGCGTTACGATGTAAAGTTTCCGAGGGTCGCAGTTGCTGGCAAGGAGCGCCTTCGGCCCGCAAGCATTAGCAACAACTTGTATGCTCACAACTATATATGTAATAAAGCAATGCCGCTAATGTATACATGTTTGCAATCATATATACACCAATACATGCCAGACTTCAGTAATAGCTATGTTGAGAGAGAGAAACGTGTAAGCTGTTTGCAATATATGTCAGAACTTTAACTAGCATGGCCACAGCTGATAACATTGCCATCATCTAAAGATTGTAGTGTGATCCCTGTGTTGGCTGCTCTAGACGCGGTTAAAATGTCTACTACACACTCAACGATATAGCCCTGTAATGCAATTCTAATTGAATATGCATATTTCCAGTCATATATGCACCAATTAATTCATAACTTCTCATTATACATATGTAAAAGAGAGGCAGGCAGTGTATAATTATTACCAATACTTTAACTAACAAGAGCTACTGGCTTTACCATCATCACAAAATAATTGTGCAATCTATGGGCTAGTTGCATCCGAGATGTCCTCCGTACTTTGCCCTATACAGCCCCATGTGGCAAGAAGAAGCATCGCATGCGTTCATCCAATGCTTAAACAATATTAGCATTGGGTTTAGAGTTTTTGGACCTAAAGATCACCAAAATGCATGAGAACTTCCTGTGTACCTAGACATTTTGCTGCACAATAGTAACCAATAGTTTGTTGTTAGGGTCAAGCCATCACCCACCATACGTTATCCCCAGTATACCATATGCTCAATATCTTCCTGTTAGACAAAACTGTATTACTGATAGGGATTTTGAGACCCAAGCTAAGGACCTATATCTAAGGTTTAATCAACATTCAGAAAAAAAGCTTATACTAATGCCAAAAATAAAACAAGAACTGATTTGCTTGGCATTGGCGGTGCTGTTGGTAGTACTAATAACAACCACGAATGGATGATAGGGATATACAATCCTTTCAGTGATTAAATCAGGAGTATCTTCCAAAAATATTTATACATTTTAAAATATGATCATGATCTCAAGGAAGTTTTACCATCTTCTCCACCTATAACTTATACAAGGTCACCCACTCTTAAAGACATAGTGCATAGTCACAAAACTTGACATTTAATTAAAGAAAAAATACACCAATTATAACCACCATCTAGTCCTTGCATGGAGAATCTGCATCACATGGGAAAACAGACCAGAACCAGATACAAGATAAAACATATATTAACATCTATGATTATTATAGGAGATCAGAGTAGTTATTCAACCCACATGGGGTAACTGGTTGACCCCACAAGCCAGGCTAGTTGATTTATGTTAGTTTCTGTTAGTGACGGGCTTCACAAGCCACCAAAACAGTCTATGTAGGGGATGTGATGTAGGGTTATTTTTTATTATTGTATATTTAAGATACAATTATATATTTAAGTCACTTTTGTATGGATATAATATCAGTTTTGGCTTACTAGCACATGCACTTTATTTTATTTTGCACTTTATCTGTTTATGTGCACTTTATATATGGAGGTATATCGTTTGATTATTGTGTGATTTATGATCTTAATCTATCTTGCTGGTATTATATAGGATGACAGTACATATGTGATGATTTGACTAATTTATGACTTTATCTTATGGGATACATGTTGATTTTAATATATGTTTTATCTCTAATAATATTTTTTATTTTTTATTTTATCTGGTTCTGGTCTGATTTCCCATGTGCTGCAGATTCTCTATGTAAGGACTAGGTGGTGGTTATAATTAGTGTCTTTTTTCTTTAATTAAATGTGTAGTTTTTACACTTACCACCAATAGTGAGCTTCACACTGTTCACTAGTGATTGTGCAATAATGTCCTTGTGTGTTTTCTTCATGCCTATATGTGTATTAACAGGGTGAATCTAACTATATGAGATATATCACCTACCCTTTAATAATACAGTCACTAAACTTGCCACAAACACGTGGATGTGATTGGTTGATACAAAGACAATCATGTTCTGGACATTGTAAAGGTTGTAAAGTATGTGTCTATATGCCTCCAATGAAAACATTAAGGGACTTGTAAGGACTTGAAAGACTCTATTGAGTGCCAGTTTATTTAAGTTAAATGTTAATGTGGTCTCCTCTATACGGGTAAAATCTCCAGTCAGCTAAAAAGATGGATTTTGGAGCATGTTAACTCAGTTTTCAATAAAGCAGATAAACCGGTTGCCAGACATGTCAATAACACCCATGACGGAGATGTCATGACCCTCCAATGTCATGGTATTGAAAAAATAAGATTAAACCAAAGAAAGGGTGACGTTGATTGCCTCCTACCAGGGAGACCAGATGGATTTTTCATCTACAGACCTTGACACCCCAAGGCTTTCTTGATGGTGATCTGATACCTTATGGTTGGTATGATGCTCTTTCCTGCACCGTTAGACTTTAGTGTACACAGGGATCCTGGTGTCGTCCTTTTTAGGGTCCCTTTACATACAGTTTGCTCTGTTTTACCAACTATTTTCAGGTTTTAAAGCTACCTATAGAAGTTATGTCGATGATCTTTTATTTTAATCTTGTTTTTTTTAATACTGTAGTATCCTCATTGGGCAACACCCATTTCACTTTGGGCACACTGAAAAAAATGTGTGAAAGGGGGGCGTGACCGGAAGTGGTGATGTAGCCGCGAAGGTCGGCGCTAGCGGGTGGAGAGGCGTCCGTGTGATGGAGGACCAATGACCCGATGGTAACCGTGTGCTAAACGAGCGAGTGAGGGTATACCTTCCCAGGATAAGATCCCTAAAAGGGAGAAGGAAGTAAGAAGGGGGTCTCGGTGGTTGCACGGCGATACGAAGCTGTGGCTACACGGAGCAGTGTGCAGCAAGGAACCTGAGACCCAGGAACCCAGGGAAGGGCAAAACCACGCTGCAAATAACGCTAAAGGCAGGAGGGGACTCCAGAGCCGACCTGAGAGTGAGTGGAGACTGGGTCCCAAGGGAAGCAGCGGGCTCACAGACGAAGGCACACTGCCGCGATAGCGGTCCTAAGCAACACAAGCAAGGAGTGGTCTGGCGAGCAGAAACGGTGGTGACGTCAAATCAGTGGCAAAACAGATGGAAATTCGGAGACAATCTTCCAAAAGCTAAGTAAACAGCTGCTTTTCCTTTTTTCTGTTGTCTGAGATGAACACAAGTCACCTACGGCTAATATATATGGTACGAGATTAAATAATTGGATTACCCCCCTGCAGAGAAAGCACACATACAGTAATAAGAATAAAAGTGTGCAAAATGTCATTCTACAAACATATAATTCTATAAGGAAGTCAAACTTGCTTAAAAAAGACTGAATAAAAATATTTAAAGATTAGGCACACGGTTAAGAAAACCATCAGGTCCACAGTGAATCAGACAATACCACAATTAATCCCCTTCAAATCCCTGAAAGGATATAAATTCTAGTGTTGAGAGGGAAAGCATACCCTTGGACAATTTGTTACAGATAACTGGGTAACTTAAAGGAACTCATTAAAGTCATATTGAGTCTGGAGAGGTGAAAAACAGCTGGAACCGTACAAAATTAAACTAATATGGAACTTCAAATATAACTATAAGTATATATACAAATATCGTAATAAATAAGGGTTTTTTTGTTTTTTTTACGGCAATAACCAAATTCAAGGAGCTTATATTGAGAGAAAAATAAAGGACAGAAGGATAGGTGAAACTGGGGAGGAAAAAAGGTGTTGAAATGGCTACGAAAAGCAAAGCTAAAATAAGAAAGAGCTTGACGACAGAGCCAGCTACCTTCTTTACCCCAAAGAATTCCACTAATTTGACACAAAAACAATTGCAAAAAGAAGGATCAAATCCAAGTTTATCCCAACCTTCCCCCAATTTCGCTAACTAGAGAATTGGAGTTACAAGAAGGCAATTTACTCACTATTGATAAAATGAAAGAAATTTTAAAGAATTTCCAAACCGAATTTTTAGCAGAGATTAAGATTCAAATTATGGAAAACGCTAAATCAATAAAGGAGGTGAATGAAAGATCAGCAGTCTTAGAAGTCAAATTTGACAAACTAGTTAAGGATCATAATATGTTACTGGAGCAATCCGTAAAAAGGTCTACTCAAATTTCTACTCTGAACGATCAAATAAATAAAATGGAAGATAAAGATCGAAAAAACAATCTCCGAATAAGAGGTATCCCAGAAACTGTAAAAAAAGAAGAAATTTCAACTTATGTAAAAGATCTATTTCTTAAGATTATGCCATACTTTTCACAACTGGATCAGAAATTTGACGCAGTTCACAGAATTCTCCTTCCAAAGCATTTACAAAACAAAACCTCTAGAGATGTAATAGTTAAAATTCATCACTTACCAACAAAGGAAGCAATCTCAAGAGTAAGCTATATAAAGAAGACATTTGAAGCTCCGTATGAAAAAATACAAATTGATCTATGTGGCATAGGATTGGTTCCATTACAGAAGGAGAAACTTTATTGAACAAATTGAAGACCAACTCACGAGACTTTAAGGTCTCATCCTTGGAACTGGAAATTACAAATCCAGAATGGCAGGAAAAATAACTTCAAAGGAAAAGAGAAAAGATACAAGTCGTAGACATTTCAACCTGGACTATTATTATATAATTTAGAAGATAAAAAAAAAATATATATATATATTTTTTTTTTACCAGGAAATGGCAGTAATAACGATTTACGAGAGTAGAATTATTATCTAAATCTCCTTAAGAATAGGGGTAAATTGTTTAAGGGAAGATCAATAATGATGCGGCTTAGTAATTGATAGCTACAAGGTAGGAGGAATACTAATATAATTAAGGGAAGAGAAGGGTACGAAGGGAAGAAAAATTGAAAATAGTAATTTAAGGAAACGGTACTGCCATCTCCACAACATTCCGCTAACCACTTTTAAACAACGGCTGAACCCCTGCGGAGCAAAATTGGGGAAAAGAATGTAATACAACCCAGTTTGTTCCAAAAGTATGAATGTATGTATGAATGATTATGAGGAAAATATGTGTTCGTTGACTTATAAAATTATAGCAAATGAAGCTCACTCAAATAATTGTTTGGTAAATAATAGTATATCCAGAGAGGCTCTCAAACAAAAATGGCCCTGAAATTACTAAGTTGGAATGTTAGGGGCTTAAACTCTCCTAGCAAAAGGAAAACAATTTATAGATACTGTAAAAAGGAGAAAGCAGATTTGATTTTTCTCCAGGAAACCCATTGGGGGAAGGGAAAAACTCTGGGGTTTGCGGAAGGTTATTTTGATTATAGATATCACTCAAAAGGGGAAAAAAAAAAGAGAGGAGTTTCAATATTCTTCTCTAATAATTTAGAAATAGAGGAAGTAATTACAATTATAGACCCAAACGGACGTTACATATTATGGAACGGCCAAATAAATAATCAAAAAATAACGTTGATTAATATTTATGCTCCTAATGATAAACAAATAAAATTTATAAAAGTAATAGGAAAACTAATTAATAAATATGCACAAGGTCCGCTTATTATAGCAGGAGATTTTAATTTGATTTCAAACATAAATTTGGATAGGTCGAAAATATTAGTGGATAAAAATTTAAAAAGAGTGAACAAAAACGCTCAATTATTTACAGAATGGATTATAAATAATAACTTATATGATGCTTGGCGAGTCCAACATCCGAATCAAAAAGAATTCTCATTCTACTCAAATCCTCATAACACGTATTCACGAATTGATTTAATTTTAGTAAATTCCCAAATAAATAATAAAATAACACACTCTGGAATAGGTAATATTGTAATTTCAGATCACGCTTACACCACACTAATGGTGGAAATAAATAAAATAAAATTAGATAGACCACAATGGAAATTAGATGACACTATATTAAAATTAGAAAAAAATAAAGAAACACTAAATAAAGAAATTTCTGAATTTTTCGATTTGAATAATCACTCAGTCTCTTCATATTGCACAATTTGGAACGCACAAAAAGCTTTCACAAGAGGTTTGATTATCAAACTCAAAGCTCAGTTAATAAAACAAAGAGGAGATTCACTAAAAAAATTACATATAGATTTGAGTAAGTTGGAATCTAGATTTTTGATCGACCCACAACCACATATTATGACTGAAATTAAACTAATACAAAATAAAATAAATAAGTTCAACCAACAAAGATCAGATAGTGCCCTTTGGCATTTTCAACAAATATATCATTTTCAAAACAATAGAAACAGTAAATTACTTGCCATCCAGGCGAAAAAGAAAAAAGAAAAGAAAAGAATAACAGTTATTAAAGAGAATGGTAAACTCCTCTCTTCCCCTCAAGAGATGGGACAAGCATTTTCAAATTATTACCAGAGCCTGTATAATCTAGACAAAAATCCCTCCTTTAATAAACCAACAGCAGAGGAAATACAAACTTTTTTGGATGGTATTCAATTGCCGAGGATATCGGAGGAAGATCTAAAGGAATTGAACAACCCTATTACAGTCCAGGAAGTCCAACAAGTGATCAATGAATTGAAAGCTTACACGACCCCAGGCCCAGATGGATATACTAATTTTTTTTACAAAACCTTTTGCCAAATTTTAAGTCCATGGTTGACAGAAATGTTCAATGAAATCAAAATAAGAGGTACTATGCCAGGGGAAATGACAAAAGTAGCATTAATAATGATACCTAAGCCCAATCTAGACCCACAATTGTGTGCCAACTACAGACCCATTTCCCTATTAAATGCAGATATCAAATTGTACGCAAAAATTTTGGCACTTAGAATTCAAAAAAATGTAGAGAAACTAATTGCCATAGACCAAATGGGTTTTGTAGCTGGAAGGCAAGGAACAGAGAACATCAGGAAAATCATGAATTTGGGCGAGATAGCAAGAGCAAATGGTATTCCCACCCTATTTCTGTCCCTAGATGCCGAAAAAGCATTTGACAGAATAGGGTGGGACTATATGCAATTAACACTGTCTAAATTTGGATTTGGGAAATTTGGGGAAAGAGCAATAGGAGCTTTGTACAAAGTCCCCCTGGCAGAAGTAACGGGATTGGGATGTAGAACAAACCCCTTTGAAATATCTAATGGCACTAGACAGGGTTGCCCCCTCTCCCCCACCTTGTTCGCATTAATGATCGAACCATTGGCGGAAGCCATAAGATCATGCCCACAAATCCATGGGATTTAGGGTGGGAGAGAGGGAGCACAAAATTAGCTTATATGCAGATGATGTTATTTTATCTCTTACTAGACCTGAGGTTTCACTGCAACATTTGTCAAAACTAATACAAAACTACAGTAAAATTTCTTACTATAAACTAAATTATAAGAAATCAGAAACATTGTTTTTTAATTTTTCAATAAGCTCGTTAGCTAAGTTGAAAGTTACCTATCCCTTCGACTGGAACTCTAAATCATTCAAACATTTGGGCATTACGATCTTGGGTGATTCTCAGCGAATGGTAGATAAAAATTATAAGGAATTATATGTTAAGTTTCAAAACATTACAGAAAAATGGAGAGGAGAAAAATTCTCATTTTGTGGTAGAATTGCTGTAGTTAAAATGATTTTACTCCCAAGAATGAATTATGTTTTGAGATGCATTCCATACAGTATCCCTAGATATTGGTTAAAGAAATTACAACAAACAATTGATTATTTCATTCATCAATCGAAATATATGAGGGTGAAAAAAGCGGTGATGGGGAGGAGCTTCCTAAAAGGAGGGATCTCCTACCCATCGCTGCAACTTTACCAAGAAGCGAACAGTATAGTACATACTTTGAAATGGTTGGAACCAGCGAATAAGCTACCTTGGATGACTATAGAAAGGGCCCTAATCCCAGACTATCATCTATCAGCTTTGGTATTTGGGGAGAAACCCCTTTACAAGGATCTTGCGATTGGATCATCTGTGATAAAAGAAATTGTTAAAAATTGGAGACAAATTAACAAAAGTAAAAATTTACTTCCCAAAGGCAGTGTAGTCACGCCAATGGAGGCTTTGTTACACCCAAATATGGGAGGTGGGCTTAAAGGGTGGAATAACAAAGGACTAAAACGTGTTAAAGACACGTTGATTGAAGGGTCAATAGCGTCCTTCAATCAAATTAGAAACAAATTCGATATTGCAGCAGAAGGATGGTTAATATATGAAGCCTATAGAGCAACCTGTCGCGATTTTAAATTTGGCCCCCAAAATGAGAGGATGTTAAAACCTATGGAAAACATCCTCCTTAACCTAGGGAAAAAACACTTGATATCAAGATGTTTCAATATCATAAGATCCTTGGAAGAACAAACCAAAACTAGCAATATAGTTAGTATAGTTACATAGTAATTAAGGTTGAAAAAAGACTTTCAGTCCATCAAGTTCAACCTGTTAAGATCTCCTCTGATCTGCAATATGCGGATTAGTTATTAATTAAATTATTGATTAAATAATTATTAATAGTATAGTATTGGAGAATGAATAAAGAGTTAGTCCATCAAGTTCAACCTTTTTAGATCTCTATTGATCTTTTTAATTTGGACTATTTATTATTATTGTTAATTGTTAATTATTGTTAATTGATCCAGAGGAAGGCAAACATAAAAAAAACCCCATTGAAACTTTGCCAATTGTCTCATAAGGGGAAAAAAAAGCAAAATTCCTTCCTGACCCCAGAAACTGGCGATCAAATTTCTCCCTGGATCAATATTCCTTGCTAGTTATCTAGGATAGCCTTGAATGCCCTCTTTATTCAGAAATATATCTAACCCCTTTTTGAAGTTGTCTATCGAATTCGCTGTCACCACCTCCTTTGGTAGAGAATTCCACAGTTTAACCACCCTAACTGTGAAGAACCCTTTTCTTTGTTTAAGGTGAAATCTTTTTTCCTCTAACCTCAATGGATGTCCTCTTGTCAGTTGAAAATCTCTTGCTACAAAAAGTTCACTTGACAAAGCCTTATATTGACCCTGGATGTATTTAAATAACGTAATCATATCTCCTCTTAGACGCCTTTTTTCTAGCGAAAATAAGTTTAATTTTAATTTTAATATGAAGCAATGGGAATTAAACTTAAATATAATTAAAGAAATGAGGGTCTGGGAAGGAGCCTTTAAACTGACCAACAGATTTATTAAGCAACCATCTCTTAGAGAAACGCATTTCAAGATAATTAACAACTGGTATATCTCTCCGAAGAAAATTTCGCAAATTTCACACTCTCCTTCGGACAGATTATGCTGGAGGGAGTGTGGTAATTCTGCTAACTTATTACACATTCTATGGGATTGCTCTAAATTAAGTTTTTTTTGGGAAAAATGTTATGAATTGATATTTAAGATAGTGGGAATTCATTTCCCAAGGACAGGAGAGTGCAGCTTGCTACATTTTTTTCCAAATGATGTCAGCACGGAAAAAAAAGCATTTGCTGTTATGACTTTTTCGATAGCCAAGAAGTTAATAATTAGTAATTGGAAAAAGGAATCCTCTCCTTTCTTTGCTGACATTGTTTGGAAAATAAATCATACTCGTGAATTGGAAAGGAACTATACTCAGAAGGGTTTAATTAAAATAGATCCTTTAAAATGGAAATTATGGGACGAAAATCATGAAACAACTGGTTGATTTCTTCCCTTCTGTGGAGTTCCCTTCCTTTATTATAATTGTGGAATGAATGAGGATGAATGGTAATCATTTAATGTAATGTCACTTTTGTAAAAGTATGCTAATATGTGTTAATTTGTCTGTATGTTTAAAAAAAAATTTAAAATAATAAAAAAAAAAAAAAAAAAAAAAAGAGGACTATTTGCAGTAGGGGAATGGAAAAATATGAAAAAAAAGGGGGACCATATATCCTACAGCCACCTATTAGGCAAAAAAAGATGTTTTCTGCATAACTTTGATACAGTGTAGAAATAAAATATCTGATTCAATGTAACCACTTTCATGATCACATACCCTGTTATTGCCATCTAGTGGTGAAACTGCCATACAGCATCCTCCAAGTAACAATATTATTTTTTTTCCCAATGGAAAACCCAAAATACTTAAGTGTTTATAATGCACTAGCGGACAAAAATGGTAAAGACCCAGTCAGGATAAACTCACAACCCTTAGTGATACAGAATCGTCAATGCAAAAGAAAGAGGGAAAATCTACCTTTCAAGGTTGCTGTCCCTCTGGGTTAGCCATGTGATGGGCAAAGCTTGCCCTGATTGAGCTTGCTCCCGACCGCTGTGCTAATTATCAACAAACAATTCCAGTTAACTGCTGAAGAACTCAAGCTAATGGGGCAGAAAATGAAGACTGTAAAAATGTCGATATACCAAAACTTCACCCCCAATCACACATACCCGACGCGCGTTTACCCATTACAATGGATTTGTGAAGGGTCAAGCTGATTATAGAAATCGATGGCTATACAAATGAAAAGCTCCGCCTCCTTATGGTGATGTCACAGCGACTGAGGCCTGTGCTTGGTCACCCGTGACATTATGCTTCTCAATATACATAACTAATATGTTAAGAGAAAAAGAGAAAGCTAGGTACAAGAAATGCCAGAACTTTAACTAACATGGTAATAACTTTGCAATAATCACTAAAAAAGTGTGATCAATATACCAACTGCACCAAGACGCGGCTGACATGTCCACCACTCACTGAACAATATAGCTCTACTAGAATATTGCCTGTGAAAAAATGACGGCAATGAAAGTGTAAGTGAGCTAAGGGTGTTTGGTGTATATAATGTGGCTGATGTAGCGTTGTTCATTTTCTATGTCGTGCAAGTTTTTCAGAATATCCGTAGTGTGATCCCTGTGTTGGCTGCTCTAGAGACGCGGTTAAAATGTCTACTACCCATTCAACGATATAGCCCTGTAATGCAATTCTAATTGAATATGCATATTTCCAGTCATATATGCACCAATTAATTCATAACTTCTCATTATACATATGTAAAAGAGAGGCAGGCAGTGTATAATTATTACCAATACTTTAACTAACAAGAGCTACTGGCTTTACCATCATCACAAAATAATTGTGCAATCAATGGGCTAGTTGCATCCGAGATGTCCTCCGTACTCTGCCCTATACAGCCCCATGTGGCAAGAAGAAGCATTGCATGAGTTCATCCAATGCTTAAACAATATTAGCATTGGGTTTAGAGTTTTTGGACCTAAAGATCACCAAAATGCATGAGAACTTCCTGTGTACCTAGACATTTTGCCGAACAATAGTAACCAATAGTTTGTTGTTAGGGTCAAGCCTGCACCCACCATACGTTATCCCCAGTATACCATATGGTCAATATCTTCCTGTTAGACAAAATTGTATTACTTATAGGGATTTTGAGACCCAAGCTAAGGACCTATATCTAAGGTTTAATCAACATTCAGAAAAAAAGCTTATACTAATGCCAAAAATAAAACAAGAAGTGATTTGCTTGGCATTGGCGGTGCTGTTGGTAGTACTAATAACAACCACGAATGGATGATAGGGATATACAATCCTTTCAGTGATTAAATCAGGAGTATCTTCCAAAAATATTTGTACATTTTAAAATATGTTCATGATCTCAAGGAAGTTTTACCATCTTCTCCACCTATAACTTATACAAGGTCACCCACTCTTAAAGACATAGTGCATAGTCACAAAACTTGACATTTAATGAAAGAAAAAATACACCAATTATAACCACCATCTAGTCCTTGCATGGAGAATCTGCATCACATGGGAAAACAGACCAGAACCAGATACAAGATAAAACATATATTAACATCTATGATTATTATAGGAAATTAGAGTAGTTATTCAAACCACATGGGGTAACTGGTTGACCCCACAAGCCAGGCTAGTTGATTTATGTTAGTTTCTGTTAGTGACGGGCTTCACAAGCCACCAAATCAGTCTATGTAGGGGATGTAATGTAGGGTTAATTTTTATTATTGTATATTTAAGATACAATTATGTATTTAAGTCACTTTTGTATGGATATAGTATCAGTTTTGGCTTACTAGCACATGCACTTTATTTTATTTTGCACTTTATCTGTTTATGGGCACTTTATATATGGAGGTATATCATTTGATTATTGTGTGATTTATGATCTTAATCTATCTTGCTGGTATTATATAGGATGACAGTACATATGTGATGATTTGACTAATTTATGACTTTATCTTATGGGATACATGTTGATTTTAATATATGTTTTATCTCTAATAATATTTTTTATTTTATCTGGTTCTGGTCTGATTTCCCATGTGCTGCAGATTCTCTATGTAAGGACTAGGCGGTGGTTATAATTAGTGTCTTTTTTCTTTAATTAAATGTGTAGTTTTTACACTTACCACCAATAGTGAGCTTCACCCTGTTCACTAGTGATTGTGCAATAATGTCCTTGTGTGTTTTCTTCATGCCTATATGTGTATTAACAGGGTGAATATAACTATATGAGATATATCACCTACCCTTTAATAATACAGTCACTAAACTTCCAACAAACATGTGGATGTGATTGGTTGATACAAAGACAATCATGTTCTGGACATTGTAAAGGTTGTAAAGTATGTGTCTATATGCCTCCAATGAAAACATTAAGGGACTTGTAAGGACTTGAAAGACTCTATTGAGTGCCAGTTTATTTAAGTTAAATGTTAATGTGGTCTCCTCTATACGGGAAAAATCTCCAGTCAGCTAAAAAGATGGATTTTGGAGCATGTTAACTCAGTTTTCAATAAAGCAGATAAACCGGTTGCCAGACATGTCAATAACACCCATGACGGAGATGTCATGACCCTCCAATGTCATGGTATTGAAAAAATAAGATTAAACCAAAGAAAGGGTGACGTTGATTGCCTCCTACCAGGGAGACCAGATGGATTTTTCATCTACAGACCTTGACACCCCAAGGCTTTCTTGATGGTGATCTGATACCTTATGGTTGGTATGATGCTCTTTCCTGCACCGTTAGACTTTAGTGTACACAGGGATCCTGGTGTCGTCCTTTTTAGGGTCCCTTTACATACAGTTTGCTCTGTTTTACCAACTATTTTCAGGTTTTAAAGCTACCTATAGAAGTTATGTCGATGATCTTTTATTTTAATCTTGTTTTTTTTAATACTGTAGTATCCTCATTGGGCAACACCCATTTAACTTTGGGTATTTAGCTGTGGCATAAAATCACATATTACTCATCATTCCTAAGTGATACGCATTTTTCATTTTCATTGTGTCAGCACAATATCACATTTGGGATCCAAGTAATTAGATACTGTCAATCTGATACATTGCTCCATTTCCACAGCTAAGACACCATATTGCTCACTCTGTCTCCCTGTTTTCTGAGCCCATTCCTCCATTTCCACAGCTAAGACACCATATTGCTCACTCTGTCTCCCTGGTTTCCTGAGACCACTGCTCCATTTCCACAGCTAAGACACCATATTGCTCACTCTCTCTCACTGGTTTCCTGAGCCCATTGCTCCATTTCCACAGCTAAGACACCATATTGCTCACTCTGTCTCACTGGTTTCCTGAGCCCATTGCTCCATTTCCACAGCTAAGACACCATATTGCTCACTCTGTTTCCCTGTTTGTCTGACCCCACTGCTCCATTTCCACAGCTAAGACACCATATTGCTCACTCTGTCTCCCTGGTTTTCTGAGCCCTTTGCTCCATTTTCACAGCTAAGACACCATATTGCTCACTCTGTCTCCCTGATTTCCTGAGCCCATTTCTCCATTTCCACAGCTAAGACGCCATATTGCTCACTCTGTCTCACTGTTTCCTGAGCCCTTTGCTCCATTTCCACAGCTAAGACGCCATATTGCTCACTCTGTCTCCCTTTTTCCTGAGCCCTTTGCTCCATTTCCACAGCTAAGACACCATATTGCTCACTCTGTCTCACTGTTTCCTGAGCCCACTGCTCCATTTCCACAGCTAAGACACCATATTGCTCACTCTGTCTCCCTGATTGTCTGAGCCCATTGCTCCATTTCCACAGCTATGACACCATATTGCTCACTCTGTCTCACTGGTTTCCTGAGCCCATTGCTCCATTTCCACAGCTAAGACACCATATTGCTCACTCTGTCTCCCTGGTTTCCTGAGCCCATTGCTCCATTTCCACAGCTAAGACACCATATTGCTCACTCGGTCTCCCTGGTTTCCTGAGCCCATTGCTCCATTTCCACAGCTAAGACACCATATTGCTCACTCTGTCTCCCTGTTTCCTGAGTCCATTGCTCCATTTCCAAAATAAGACACCATATTACTCACTCTGTCTCACTGGTCTCCTAAGCCCCTTCCTCCATTTCCACAGCTAAGACACCATATTGCTCACTCTGTCTCACTGGTTTCCTGAGCCCCTTCCTCCATTTCCACAGCTAAGACACCATATTGCTCACTCTGTCTCCCTGATTGTCTGAGCCCATTGCTCCATTTCCACAGCTAAGACACAATATTGCTCACTCTGTCTCCCTGTTTCCTGAGCCCATTGCTCCATTTCCACAGCTAAGACACAATATTGCTCACTCTGTCTCCATGTTTCCTGAGCCCATTGCTCCATTTCCACAGCTAAGACACCATATTGCTCAGTCTGTCTCCCTGGTTGTCTGAGACCATTTCTCCATTTCCACAGCTAAGACACCATATTGCTCAGTCTGTCTCACTGTTTTCTGAGCCCATTGCTCCATTTCCACAGCTAAGACACCATATTGCTCACTCTGTCTCCATTTTTCCTGAGCCCACTGCTCCATTTCCACAGCTAAGACACCATATTGCTCACTCTGTCTCCCTGGTTTTCTAAACCCACTGCTCCATTTCCACAGCTAAGACACCATATTGCTCACTCTGTCTCCCTGGTTTCCTGAGCCCACTGCTCCATTTCCACAGCTAAGACACCATATTGCTCACTCTGTCTCCATGTTTCCTGAGCCCATTCCTCCATTTCCACAGCTAAGACACCATATTGCTCACTCTGTCTCACTGGTTTCCTGAGCCCACTGCTCCATTTCCACAGCTAAGACACCATATTGCTCACTCTGTCTCACTGTTTCCTGAGCCAACTGCTCCATTTCCACAGCTAAGACACCATATTGCTCACTCTGTCTCCCTGGTTTCCTAAACCCACTGCTCCATTTCCACAGCTAAGACACCATATTGCTCACTCTGTCTCACTGGTTTCCTGAGCCCACTGCTCATTTCCACAGCTAAGACACCATATTGCTCACTCTGTCTCACTGTTTCCTGAGCCCATTGCTCCATTTCCACAGCTAAGACACCATATTGCTCACTCTGTCTCCATGTTTCCTGAGCCCTTTGCTCCATTTCCACAGCTAAGACACCATATTGCTCACTCTGTCTCCCTGTTTCCTGAGCTCATTGCTCCATTTCCACAGCTAAGACACCATATTGCTCACTCTGTCTCCCTGTTTCCTGAGCCCATTGCTCCATTTCCACAGCTAAGACACCATATTGCTCACTCTGTCTCACTGTTTCCTTAGCCCTTTGCTCCATTTCCACAGCTAAGACACCATATTGCTCAGTCTGTCTCCCTGGTTGTCTGAGACCATTTCTTCATTTCCACAGCTAAGACACCATATTGCTCACTCTGTCTCCCTTTTTCCTGAGCCCACTGCTCCATTTCCACAGCTAAGACACCATAATGCTCACTCTGT
Source organism: Discoglossus pictus (assembly GCA_027410445.1). NCBI lineage: Eukaryota > Metazoa > Chordata > Amphibia > Anura > Alytidae > Discoglossus > Discoglossus pictus. The sequence continues at coordinate 5,230,226 of CM050173.1, forward strand.
CTCCCTGGTTTCCTAAACCCACTGCTCCATTTCCACAGCTAAGACACCATATTGCTCACTCTGTCTCCCTGGTTTCCTGAGCCCACTGCTCCATTTCCACAGCTAAGACACCATATTGCTCACTCTGTCTCACTGTTTCCTAAGCCCCTTCCTCCATTTCCACAGCTAAGACACCATATTACTCACTCTGTCTCCCTGGTTTCCTGAGCCCCTTCCTCCATTTCCACAGCTAAGACACCATATTGCTCACTCTGTCTCCCTGATTGTCTGAGCCCATTGCTCCATTTCCACAGCTAAGACACCATATTGCTCACTCTGTCTCCCTGTTTCCTGAGCCCTTTGCTCCATTTCCACAGCTAAGACACCATATTGCTCACTCTGTCTCCATGTTTCCTGAGCCCTTTGCTCCATTTCCACAGCTAAGACACCATATTGCTCACTCTGTCTCACTGTTTCCTGAGCCCTTTGCTCCATTTCCACAGCTAAGACACCATATTGCTCAGTCTGTCTCACTGTTTTCTGAGCCCACTGCTCCATTTCCACAGCTAAGACACCATATTGCTCACTCTGTCTCCCTGGTTTCCTAAATCCACTGCTCCATTTCCACAGCTAAGACACCATATTGCTCACTCTGTCTCCCTGGTTTCCTGAGCTCATTGCTCCATTTCCACAGCTAAGACACCATATTGCTCACTCTGTCTCCCTGTTTCCTGAGCCCACTGCTCCATTTCCACAGCTAAGACACCATATTGCTCACTCTGTCTCCCTGGTTTCCTGAGCTCATTGCTCCATTTCCACAGCTAAGACACCATATTGCTCACTATGTCTCCCTTTTTCCTGAGCTCATTGCTCCATTTCCACAGCTAAGACACCATATTGCTCACTCTGTCTCCCTGGTTTCCTAAACCCACTGCTCCATTTCCACAGCTAAGACACCATATTGCTCACTCTGTCTCCCTGGTTTCCTGAGCCCACTGCTCCATTTCCACAGCTAAGACACCATATTGCTCACTCTGTCTCACTGTTTCCTAAGCCCCTTCCTCCATTTCCACAGCTAAGACACCATACTGCTCACTCTGTCTCACTGGTTTCCTGAGCCCCTTCCTCCATTTCCACAGCTAAGACACCATATTGCTCACTCTGTCTCCCTGATTGTCTGAGCCCATTGATCCATTTCCACAGCTAAGACACCATATTGCCCATTCTGTCTCCCTGGTTTCCTGAGCCCATTGCTCCATTTCCACAGCTAAGACACCATATTGCTCACTCTGTCTCCCTGTTTCCTGAGCCCTTTGCTCCATTTCCACAGCTAAGACACCATATTGCTCACTCTGTCTCCATGTTTCCTGAGCCCTTTGCTCCATTTCCACAGCTAAGACACCATATTGCTCACTCTGTCTCACTGTTTCCTGAGCCCTTTGCTCCATTTCCACAGCTAAGACACCATATTGCTCAGTCTGTCTCACTGTTTTCTGAGCCCACTGCTCCATTTCCACAGCTAAGACACCATATTGCTCACTCTGTCTCCCTGGTTTCCTAAACCCACTGCTCCATTTCCACAGCTAAGACACCATATTGCTCACTCTGTCTCACTGGTTTCCTGAGCCCACTGCTCATTTCCACAGCTAAGACACCATATTGCTCACTCTGTCTCACTGTTTCCTGAGCCCATTGCTCCATTTCCACAGCTAAGACACCATATTGCTCACTCTGTCTCCATGTTTCCTGAGCCCTTTGCTCCATTTCCACAGCTAAGACACCATATTGCTCACTCTGTCTCCCTGTTTCCTGAGCTCATTGCTCCATTTCCACAGCTAAGACACCATATTGCTCACTCTGTCTCCCTGTTTCCTGAGCCCATTGCTCCATTTCCACAGCTAAGACACCATATTGCTCACTCTGTCTCACTGTTTCCTTAGCCCTTTGCTCCATTTCCACAGCTAAGACACCATATTGCTCAGTCTGTCTCCCTGGTTGTCTGAGACCATTTCTTCATTTCCACAGCTAAGACACCATATTGCTCAGTCTGTCTCACTGTTTTCTGAGCCCTTTGCTCCATTTCCACAGCTAAGACACCATATTGCTCAGTCTGTCTCCCTGGTTGTCTGAGACCATTTCTTCATTTCCACAGCTAAGACACCATATTGCTCACTCTGTCTCCCTGTTTCCTGAGCCCATTGCTCCATTTCCACAGCTAAGACACCATATTGCTCACTCTGTCTCCCTTTTTCCTGAGCTCATTGCTCCATTTCCACAGCTAAGACACCATATTGCTCACTCTGTCTCCCTTTTTCCTGAGCTCATTGCTCCATTTCCACAGCTAAGACACCATATTGCTCACTCGGTCTCCCTGTTTCCTGAGCCCACTGCTCCATTTTCACAGCTAAGACACCATAATGCTCACTCTGTCTCCCTGGTTTCCTGAGCCCACTGCTCCATTTTCACAGCTAAGACACCATATTGCTCACTCTGTCTCCCTTTTTCCTGAGACCACTGCTCCATTTCCACAGCTAAGACACCATATTGCTCACTCGGTCTCCCTGGTTTCCTGAGCTCATTGCTCCATTTCCACAGCTAAGACACCATATTGCTCACTATGTCTCCCTTTTTCCTGAGCTCATTGCTCCATTTCCACAGCTAAGACACCATATTGCTCACTCTGTCTCCCTGTTTCCTGAGCCCACTGCTCCATTTCCACAGCTAAGACACCATATTGCTCACTCTGT
>CM050173.1:5233151-5268695 GCA_027410445.1 Discoglossus pictus
GCTAATAGTAAATGAGACCGTCATCATGATTTCCGTAACGCATGGAGATTATATTACAATTAATTAGTGTTTAGAAGTACAAATTGTGCTTGGACTCGCAATACAGCAATTTAGAAATCAATAAAAATCATTAAAGCAACTGTTCTAGTCCATGCAGGTTCCATGGTATATATTAACTCCTTAATTCCTGGAATCAAAATAATCCGAAAATAAAAGAATATATATTTTTAGTGCAGATTTGTGATCTTGAGACTGTTGTGCAATACATTATAATGACTTTCATTGCTTGCCCAGTATTTTTAGGTACAGTACTGTGTGTTTATTTGCTTTTACAGTGTTATAAACGGTGGCACGTACTTTGCGCGCTGGAGAACAGCGCGCCGTCATCAGGGTCCCGAGAACTGCGCTTCGATGGCGCTTTGTGCTCCAGCCTGCATCCCATCTGCCACAGAGGCTTCTCATGCGCGCTCCCCCATCTCATATTTACTGGACCTGCCAAGGCCAAGGTAAGGGGCTGACAGTGTGCCATGTGGGACTGGCATGTGTCACTAGGAGCATATTGTATGTAATGTCACTGTCATTGTGTGCATGTGTCACTAGGAGCATATTGCATTGCATGTTTATCACTACATACATGATAAACATGCAATGCAACATGCTCCTAGTGACACATGCACACAATGCCTGGCCCATGTGGCACACTGTCAGATCCTTACCTTGCCAAGCAGGTCCAGTAAATATGAGATGGGGCGCTGTGGCAGATGGGATGCAGACTGGAGTGCAGAGCGTCATCAGGGCGCAGTTCTCTGCGCTCTGATGACGGCGAGCTGTTCTGCAGCACACGAAGGTCGGGGTGCCGTTATAAACAGGTGTTTAACCCATTTGGGGTCCCATCTAGTACTCGTAGAATTTTTTTAGACATTTGCCATTTACGGGTTTGAAGGCAATTGCGGGCTTGCTGATTTGTTGTAATTTAATATGAATTTTGCGTCTTTAGCACTGGTAAATTTTGCTGGCTTAAAAAATGAATGGAGGAGATAGGACGGACTTACATTTTTGACAACCGCAGTTTTTTTTGAGCCTGTAGCTCGCAGCTGGAATGTGAGTATCTAAAAGAAGCCAATTAAATATCAGTAACATTTATGGGCTTTATTACGGATTCATGTAATTGCGATTTTGAATGAGGCTCTAGATGACTAGCAGCCAGAGGGCTACCAGCAGGGGCATAGGAACATGGGGCGATGGGGGGACAACCCCCCTCCCCCCAAATTAAAAGAATAGGCAACACAAAAAAAATAGCAAAAATTAAACAATCATGCATTACCAGATTTGGCCAGCGCTAGGGAGCAGTATGTCTTTCCCATGAAAGCTTTGACCCATAATTTATCTTATATATATATTTATATATATATATATATATATATATATATATATATATATATATATATATGCTCGCTCATACATACATAAATAGAAACATTCAGCAACAAGGTTCCCCTGCACAGGGGTCATGTAAGGATTGATAGTATATATTTTGCAATGGTTACCCCATCTAGATATACATGTTCTACTAGATGAGCATCATTTTGTACGGCATCTCCACTAAAATATTTCCTTTTTTAGGATATTGGTTATAGGATAAAAAACAATAATGGAGATTAAAGATAATAAAAGATAATAAAAGTCTAGTTCTTCAAAGGTGCATTCTGTGTGAGGTAAGTGGACTTTTATATCTCCATGCAGCTTGACCTACCCTTGGTTCCCAAACTCTTATTTAACATGACACACTGTAATAAGCCACAAGGCCCATATTTCTCATTTTCATTTATGTGTCACATTTACAATAGTTATATTTTTACTTTTGTTGTTGTTGACTCCTTCAGTTGTGTCTCACTCTCAGTGACCATATGGATGCAGCACGCCAAGCACATCTGTCTGTGCTTCTGGTCGTTCTTATCCATATGTTTTTCTTGGCAAAGATACTGGAGTGGGTTGCCAGTGCCTTCTCCAGTCGACAACAATTTGTCTGACCCCCTCTGCTATGACCTGCCCATCTTTGGTGACCCAACATGGTATTGCTCACAGCTTCACTGAGTTACACAAGCCCCTCCACCACAACAAGGTAGCGATACAGAAGGGGATATTTTTACTAGGTCAGTCTATACTCAGAAGTAGACAACGCACCCGAGATCCTTTAGGAAATTCCTCCTCCAATGAGTCATAAGGGACACATACAGTACTTTAATGTGTAATCCTATAAGGGACACATTCAGTGCTTTGGTTTGTAATCCTATAAGGGACACATACAGTACTTTAATGTGTAATCCTATAAGGGACACATTCAGTGCTTTGGTTTGTAATCCTATAAGGGACACATACAGTGCTTTAGTTTGTAATCCTATAAGGGACACATACAGTACTTTAGTTTGTAATCCTATAAGGGACACATACATTGCTTTAGTTTGTAATCCTATAAGGGACACATACAGTACTTTAATGTGTAATCCTATAAGGGACACATTCAGTGCTTTGGTTTGTAATCCTATAAGGGACACATACAGTGCTTTAGTTTGTAATCCTATAAGGGACACATACAGTACTTTAGTTTGTAATCCTATAAGGGACACATACAGTACTTTAATGTGTAATCCTATAAGGGACACATACAGTGCTTTAGTTTGTAATCCTATAAAGGGACACATACAGTACTTTAGTTTGTAATCCTATAAGGGACACATACAGTACTTTAGTTTGTTATCCTATAAGGGACACATACAGTGCTTTAGTTTGTAATCCTATAAGGGACACATTCAGTGCTTTAGTTTGTAATCCTATAAGGGACACATACAGTGCTTTAGTTTGTAATCCTATAAGGGACACATACAGTGCTTTAGTTTGTAATCCTATAAGGGACACATACAGTGCTTTAGTTTGTAATCCTATAAGGGACACATACAGTGCTTTAGTTTGTAATCCTATAAGGGACACATACAGTGCTTTAGTTTGTAATCCTATAAGGGACACATACAGTGCTTTAGTTTGTAATCCTATAAGGGACACATACAGTGCTTTAGTTTGTAATCCTATAAGGGACACATACAGTGCTTTAGTTTGTAATCCTATAAGGGACACATACAGTGCTTTAGTTTGTAATCCTATAAGGGACACATACAGTGCTTTAGTTTGTAATCCTATAAGGGACACATACAGTGCTTTAGTTTGTAATCCTATAAGGGACACATACATTGCTTTAGTTTGTAATCCTATAAGGGACACATACAGTACTTTAATGTGTAATCCTATAAGGGACACATTCAGTGCTTTGGTTTGTAATCCTATAAGGGACACATACAGTGCTTTAGTTTGTAATCCTATAAGGGACACATACAGTACTTTAGTTTGTAATCCTATAAGGGACACATACAGTACTTTAGTTTGTAATCCTATAAGGGACACATACAGTGCTTTAGTTTGTAATCCTATAAGGGACACATACAGTACTTTAGTTTGTAATCCTATAAGGGACACATACAGTACTTTAGTTTGTTCTCCTATAAGGGACACATTCAGTGCTTTAGTTTGTAATCCTATAAGGGACACATTCAGTGCTTTAGTTTGTAATCCTATAAGGGACACATACAGTGCTTTAGTTTGTAATCCTATAAGGGACACATACAGTGCTTTAGTTTGTAATCCTATAAGGGACACATACAGTGCTTTAGTTTGTAATCCTATAAGGGACACATACAGTGCTTTAGTTTGTAATCCTATAAGGGACACATACAGTGCTTTAGATTGTAATCCTATAAGGGACACATACAGTGCTTTAGTTTGTAATCCTATAAGGGACACATACAGTGCTTTAGTTTGTAATCCTATAAGGGACACATACAGTGCTTTAGTTTGTAATCCTATAAGGGACACATACAGTGCTTTAGTTTGTAATCCTATAGGGACACATACAGTGCTTTAAGTTGTAATCCTATAAGGGACACATACAGTACTTTAGTTTGTAATCCTATAAGGGACACATACAGTACTTTAGTTTGTACTCCTATAAGGGACACATTCAGTGCTTTAGTTTGTAATCCTATAAGGGACACATACAGTGCTTTAGTTTGTAATCCTATAAGGGACACATACAGTGCTATAGTTTGTAATCCTATAAGGGACACATACAGTGCTTTAGTTTGTAATCCTATAAGGGACACATACAGTGCTTTAGTTTGTAATCCTATAAGGGACACATACAGTGCTTTAGTTTGTAATCCTATAAGGGACACATACAGTGCTTTAGTTTGTAATCCTATAAGGGACACATACAGTGCTTTAGTTTGTAATCCTATAAGGGACACATACAGTACTTTAGTTTGTAATCCTATAAGGGACACATACAGTGCTTTAGTTTGTAATCCTATAAGGGACACATACAGTGCTTTAGTTTGTAATCCTATAAGGGACACATACAGTGCTTTAGTTTGTAATCCTATAAGGGACACATACAGTGCTTTAGTTTGTAATCCTATAAGGGACACATACAGTGCTTTAGTTTGTAATCCTATAAGGGACACATACAGTGCTTTAGTTTGTAATCCTATAAGGGACACATACAGTGCTTTAGTTTGTAATCCTATAAGGGACACATACAGTGCTTTAGTTTGTAATCCTATAAGGGACACATACAGTGCTTTAGTTTGTAATCCTATAACGGGACACATACAGTGCTTTAGTTTGTAATCCTATAAGGGACACATACAGTAGCTTTAGTTTGTAATCCTATAAGGGACACATACAGTGCTTTAGTTTGTAATCCTATAAGGGACACATACAGTGCTTTAGTTTGTAATCCTATAAGGGACACATACAGTGCTTTAGTTTGTAATCCTATAAGGGACACATACAGTGCTTTAGTTTGTAATCCTATAAGGGACACATACAGTAGCTTTAGTTTGTAATCCTATAAGGGACACATACAGTGCTTTAGTTTGTAATCCTATAAGGGACACATACAGTGCTTTAGTTTGTAATCCTATAAGGGACACATACAGTGCTTTAGTTTGTAATCCTATAAGGGACACATACAGTGCTTTAGTTTGTAATCCTATAAGGGACACATTCAGTACTTTAGTTTGTAATCCTATAAGGGACACATACAGTGCTTTAGTTTGTAATCCTATAAGGGACACATACAGTACTTTAGTTTGTAATCCTATAAGGGACACATACAGTGCTTTAGTTTGTAATCCTATAAGGGACACATACAGTGCTTTAGTTTGTAATCCTATAAGGGACACATACAGTGCTTTAGTTTGTAATCCTATAAGGACATATACAGTGCTTTAGTTTGTAATCCTATAAGGGACACATACAGTGCTTTAGTTTGTAATCCTATAAGGGACACATACAGTGCTTTAGTTTGTAATCCTATAAGGGACACATACAGTGCTTTAGTTTGTAATCCTATAAGGGACACATACAGTGCTTTAGTTTGTAATCCTATAAGGGACACATACAGTGCTTTAGTTTGTAATCCTATAAGGGACACATACAGTGCTTTAGTTTGTAATCCTATAAGGGACACATACAGTGCTTTAGTTTGTAATCCTATAAGGGACACATACAGTGCTTTAGATTGTAATCCTATAAGGGACACATACAGTACTTTAGTTTGTAATCCTATAAGGGACACATACAGTGCTTTAGATTGTAATCCTATAAGGGACACATACAGTGCTTTAGTTTGTAATCCTATAAGGGACACATACAGTGCTTTAGTTTGTAATCCTATAAGGGACACATACAGTGCTTTAGTTTGTAATCCTATAAGGGACACATACAGTGCTTTAGTTTGTAATCCTATAAGGGACACATACAGTACTTTAGTTTGTAATCCTATAAGGGACACATACAGTGCTTTAGTTTGTAATCCTATAAGGGACACATACAGTGCTTTAGTTTGTAATCCTATAAGGGACACATACAGTGCTTTAGTTTGTAATCCTATAAGGGACACATACAGTGCTTTAGTTTGTAATCCTATAAGGGACACATACAGTGCTTTAGTTTGTAATCCTATAAGGGACACATACAGTGCTTTAGTTTGTAATCCTATAAGGGACACATACAGTGCTTTAGTTTGTAATCCTATAAGGGACACATACAGTGCTTTAGTTTGTAATCCTATAAGGGACACATACAGTGCTTTAGTTTGTAATCCTATAAGGGACACATACAGTGCTTTAGTTTGTAATCCTATAAGGGACACATACAGTGCTTTAGTTTGTAATCCTATAAGGGACACATACAGTGCTTTAGTTTGTAATCCTATAAGGGACACATACAGTGCTTTAGTTTGTAATCCTATAAGGGACACATACAGTGCTTTAGTTTGTAATCCTATAAGGGACACATACAGTGCTTTAGTTTGTAATCCTATAAGGGACACATACAATGCTTTAGTTTGTAATCCTATAAGGGACACATACAGTGCTTTAGTTTGTAATCCTATAAGGGACACATACAGTGCTTTAGTTTGTAATCCTATAAGGGACACATACAGTGCTTTAGTTTGTAATCCTATAAGGGACACATACAGTGCTTTAGTTTGTAATCCTATAAGGGACACATACAGTGCTTTAGTTTGTAATCCTATAAGGGACACATACAGTGCTTTAGTTTGTAATCCTATAAGGGACACATACAGTGCTTTAGTTTGTAATCCTATAAGGGACACATACAGTGCTTTAGTTTGTAATCCTATAATGGACACATACAGTGCTTTAATTTTTAATCCTATAAGGGACACATACAGTGCTTTAGTTTGTAATCCTATAAGGGACACATACAGTGCTTTAGTTTGTAATCCTATAAGGGACACATACAGTACTTTAGTTTGTAATCCTATAAGGGACACATACAGTGCTTTAGTTTGTACTCCTATAAGGGACACATACAGTGCTTTAGTTTGTAATCCTATAAGGGACACATACAGTGCTTTAGTTTGTAATCCTATAAGGGACACATACAGTGCTTTAGTTTGTAATCCTATAAGGGACACATACAGTGCTTTAGTTTGTAATCCTATAAGGGACACATACAGTGCTTTAGTTTGTAATCCTATAAGGGACACATACAGTGCTTTAGTTTGTAATCCTATAAGGGACACATACAGTGCTTTAGTTTGTAATCCTATAAGGGACACATACAGTGCTTTAGTTTGTAATCCTATAAGGGACACATACAGTACTTTAGTTTGTAATCCTATAAGGGACACATACAGTACTTTAATGTGTAATCCTATAAGGGACACATACAGTGCTTTAGTTTGTAATCCTATAAGGGACACATACAGTACTTTAGTTTGAAATCCTATAAGGGACACATACAGTTCTTTAGTTTGTTATCCTATAAGGGACACATTCAGTGCTTTAGTTTGTAATCCTATAAGGGACACATTCAGTGCTTTAGTTTGTAATCCTATAAGGGACACATACAGTGCTTTAGTTTGTAATCCTATAAGGGACACATACAGTACTTTAGTTTGTAATCCTATAAGGGACACATACAGTGCTTTAGTTTGTAATCCTATAAGGGACACATACAGTGCTTTAGTTTGTACTCCTATAAGGGACACATACAGTACTTTAGTTTGTAATCCTATAAGGGACACATACAGTGCTTTAGTTTGTAATCCTATAAGGGACACATACAGTGCTTTAGTTTGTAATCCTATAAGGGACACATACAGTGCTTTAGTTTGTAATCCTATAAGGGACACATACAGTGCTTTAGTTTGTAATCCTATAAGGGACACATACAGTGCTTTAATGTGTAATCCTATAAGGGACACATACAGTACTTTAGTTTGTAATCCTATAAGGGACACATACAGTACTTTAGTTTGTACTCCTATAAGGGTCACATTCAGTGCTTTAGTTTGTAATCCTATAAGGGACACATACATTGCTTTAGTTTGTAATCCTATAAGGGACACATACAGTGCTATAGTTTGTAATCCTATAAGGGACACATACATTGCTTTAGTTTGTAATCCTATAAGGGACACATACAGTGCTTTAGTTTGTAATCCTATAAGGGACACATACATTGCTTTAGTTTGTAATCCTATAAGGGACACATACAGTGCTATAGTTTGTACTCCTATAAGGGACACATACAGTACTTTAGTTTGTAATCCTATAAGGGACACATACAGTGCTTTAATGTGTAATCCTATAAGGAACACATACAGTGCTTTGGTTTGTAATCCTATAAGGGACACATTCAGTGCTTTAGTTTGTAATCCTATAAGGGACACATACAGTGCTTTAGTTTGTAATCCTATAAGGGACACATACAGTGCTTTAGTTTGTAATCCTATAAGGGACACATACAGTGCTTTAATGTGTAATCCTATAAGGGACACATTCAGTGCTTTAGTTTGTACTCCTATAAGGGACACATACAGTGCTTTAGTTTGTAATCCTATAAGGGACACATACAGTGCTTTAGTTTGTACTCCTATAAGGGACACATACAGTACTTTAGTTTGTAATCCTATAACGGACACATACAGTACTTTAGTTTGTAATCCTATAAGGGACACATACAGTACTTTAGTTTGTAATCCTATAAGGGACACATACAGTGCTTTAGTTTGTAATCCTATAAGGGACACATACAGTACTTTAGTTTGTACTCCTATAAGGGACACATACAGTGCTTTAGTTTGTAATCCTATAATGGACACATACAGTGCTTTAGTTTGTAATCCTATAAGGGACACATACAGTGCTTTAGTTTGTAATCCTATAAGGGACACATACAGTGCTTTAGTTTGTAATCCTATAAGGGACACATACAGTGCTTTAGTTTGTAATCCTATAAGGGACACATACAGTGCTTTAGTTTGTAATCCTATAAGGGACACATACAGTGCTTTAGTTTGTAATCCTATAAGGGACACATACAGTACTTTAGTTTGTAATCTTATAAGGGACACATACAGTACTTTAGTTTGTAATCCTATAAGGGACACATACAGTGCTTTAGTTTGTAATCCTCAAAGGGACACATACAGTGCTTTAGTTTGTACTCCTATAAGGGACACATACAGTGCTTTAGTTTGTAATCCTATAAGGGACACATACAGTGCTTTAGTTTGTAATCCTATAAGGGACACATACAGTGCTTTAGTTTGTAATCCTATAAGGGACACATACAGTACTTTAGTTTGTAATCTTATAAGGGACACATACAGTACTTTAGTTTGTAATCCTATAAGGGACACATACAGTGCTTTAGTTTGTAATCCTAAAAGGGACACATACAGTGCTTTAGTTTGTACTCCTATAAGGGACACATACAGTGCTTTAGTTTGTAATCCTATAAGGGACACATACAGTGCTTTAGTTTGTAATCCTATAAGGGACACATACAGTGCTTTAATGTGTAATCCTATAAGGGACACATTCAGTGCTTTAGTTTGTACTCCTATAAGGGACACATACAGTGCTTTAGTTTGTAATCCTATAAGGGATACATACAGTGCTTTAGTTTGTACTCCTATAAGGGACACATACAGTACTTTAGTTTGTAATCCTATAACGGACACATACAGTACTTTAGTTTGTAATCCTATAAGGGACACATACAGTACTTTAGTTTGTAATCCTATAACGGACACATACAGTACTTTAGTTTGTAATCCTATAAGGGACACATACAGTACTTTAGTTTGTACTCCTATAAGGGACACATACAGTGCTTTAGTTTGTAATCCTATAATGGACACATACAGTGCTTTAGTTTGTAATCCTATAAGGGACACATACAGTGCTTTAGTTTGTAATCCTATAAGGGACACATACAGTGCTTTAGTTTGTAATCCTATAAGGGACACATACAGTGCTTTAGTTTGTAATCCTATAAGGGACACATACAGTGCTTTAGTTTGTAATCCTATAAGGGACACATACAGTGCTTTAGTTTGTAATCCCATAAGGGACACATACAGTACTTTAGTTTGTAATCTTATAAGGGACACATACAGTACTTTAGTTTGTAATCCTATAAGGGACACATACAGTGCTTTAGTTTGTAATCCTCTAAGGGACACATACAGTGCTTTAGTTTGTACTCCTATAAGGGACACATACAGTGCTTTAGTTTGTAATCCTATAAGGGACACATACAGTGCTTTAGTTTGTAATCCTATAAGGGACACATACAGTGCTTTAGTTTGTAATCCTATAAGGGACACATACAGTACTTTAGTTTGTAATCTTATAAGGGACACATACAGTACTTTAGTTTGTAATCCTATAAGGGACACATACAGTGCTTTAGTTTGTAATCCTAAAAGGGACACATACAGTGCTTTAGTTTGTACTCCTATAAGGGACACATACAGTGCTTTAGTTTGTAATCCTATAAGGGACACATACAGTGCTTTAGTTTGTAATCCTATAAGGGACACATACAGTGCTTTAGTTTGTAATCCTATAAGGGACACATACAGTGCTTTAGTTTGTAATCCTATAAGGGACACATACAGTACTTTAGTTTGTAATCCTATAAGGGACACATACAGTACTTTAGTTTGTAATCCTATAAGGGACACATACAGTGCTTTAGTTTGTAATCCTATAAGGGACACATACAGTGCTTTAGTTTGTAATCCTATAAGGGACACATACAGTGCTTTAGTTTGTAATCCTATAAGGGACACATACAGTACTTTAGTTTGTAATCCTATAAGGGACACATACAGTACTTTAGTTTGTAATCCTATAAGGGACACATACAGTACTTTAGTTTGTAATCCTATAAGGGACACATACAGTGCTTTAGTTTGTAATCCTATAAGGGACACATACAGTGCTTTAGTTTGTACTCCTATAAGGGACACATACAGTGCTTTAGTTTGTAATCCTATAAGGGACACATACAGTGCTTTAGTTTGTAATCCTATAAGGGACACATACAGTGCTTTAGTTTGTAATCCTATAAGGGACACATACAGTGCTTTAGTTTGTAATCCTATAAGGGACACATACAGTACTTTAGTTTGTAATCCTATAAGGGACACATACAGTGCTTTAGTTTGTAATCCTATAAGGGACACATACAGTGCTTTAGTTTGTAATCCTATAAGGGACACATACAGTACTTTAGTTTGTAATCCTATAAGGGACACATACAGTACTTTAGTTTGTAATCCTATAAGGGACACATACAGTGCTTTAGTTTGTAATCCTATAAGGGACACATACAGTGCTTTAGTTTGTAATCCTATAAGGGACACATACAGTGCTTTAGTTTGTAATCCTATAAGGGACACATACAGTGCTTTAGTTTGTAATCCTATAAGGGACACATACAGTGCTTTAGTTTGTAATCCTATAAGGGACACATACAGTGCTTTAGTTTGTAATCCTATAAGGGACACATACAGTGCTTTAGTTTGTAATCCTATAAGGGACACATACAGTGCTTTAGTTTGTACTCCTATAAGGGACACATACAGTACTTTAGTTTGTAATCCTATAAGGGACACATACAGTACTTTAGTTTGTAATCCTATAAGGGACACATACAGTGCTTTAGTTTGTAATCCTATAAGGGACACATACAGTGCTTTAGTTTGTAATCCTATAAGGGACACATACAGTGCTTTAGTTTGTAATCCTATAAGGGACACATACAGTACTTTAGTTTGTAATCCTATAAGGGACACATACAGTGCTTTAGTTTGTAATCCTATAAGGGACACATACAGTGCTTTAGTTTGTAATCCTATAAGGGACACATACAGTGCTTTAGTTTGTAATCCTATAAGGGACACATACAGTGCTTTAGTTTGTAATCCTATAAGGGACACATACAGTGCTTTAGTTTGTAATCCTATAAGGGACACATACAGTACTTTAGTTTGTAATCCTATAAGGGACACATACAGTGCTTTAGTTTGTAATCCTATAAGGGACACATACAGTGCTATAGTTTGTAATCCTATAAGGGACACATACAGTACTTTAGTTTGTAATCCTATAAGGGACACATACAGTGCTTTAGTTTGTAATCCTATAAGGGACACATACAGTGCTTTAGTTTGTAATCCTATAAGGGACACATACAGTACTTTAGTTTGTAATCCTATAAGGGACACATACAGTGCTTTAGTTTGTAATCCTATAAGGGACACATACAGTGCTTTAGTTTGTAATCCTATAAGGGACACATACAGTGCTTTAGTTTGTAATCCTATAAGGGACACATACAGTGCTTTAGTTTGTAATCCTATAAGGGACACATACAGTGCTTTAGTTTGTAATCCTATAAGGGACACATACAGTGCTTTAGTTTGTAATCCTATAAGGGACACATACAGTGCTTTAGTTTGTAATCCTATAAGGGACACATACAGTGCTTTAGTTTGTAATCCTATAAGGGACACATACAGTGCTTTAGTTTGTAATCCTATAAGGGACACATACAGTGCTTTAGTTTGTAATCCTATAAGGGACACATACAGTGCTTTAGTTTGTAATCCTATAAGGGACACATACAGTGCTTTAGTTTGTAATCCTATAATGGACACATACAGTGCTTTAGTTTGTAATCCTATAAGGGACACATACAGTGCTTTAGTTTGTAATCCTATAAGGGACACATACAGTGCTTTAGTTTGTAATCCTATAAGGGACACATACAGTACTTTAGTTTGTAATCCTATAAGGGACACATACAGTGCTTTAGTTTGTAATCCTATAAGGGACACATACAGTACTTTAGTTTGTAATCCTATAAGGGACACATACAGTGCTTTAGTTTGTAATCCTATAAGGGACACATACAGTACTTTAGTTTGTAATCCTATAAGGACACATACAGTACTTTAGTTTGTAATCCTATAAGGGACACATACAGTGCTTTAGTTTGTAATCCTATAAGGGACACATACAGTACTTTAGTTTGTAATCCTATAAGGGACACATACAGTGCTTTAGTTTGTAATCCTATAAGGGACACATACAGTGCTTTAGTTTGTAATCCTATAAGGGACACATACAGTGCTTTAGTTTGTAATCCTATAAGGGACACATACAGTGCTTTAGTTTGTACTCCTATAAGGGACACATACAGTGCTTTAGTTTGTAATCCTATAAGGGACACATACAGTACTTTAGTTTGTAATCCTATAAGGGACACATACAGTGCTTTAGTTTGTAATCCTATAAGGGACACATACAGTGCTTTAGTTTGTACTCCTATAAGGGACACATACAGTACTTTAGTTTGTAATCCTATAATGGACACATACAGTACTTTAGTTTGTAATCCTATAAGGGACACATACAGTGCTTTAGTTTGTAATCCTATAAGGGACACATACAGTGCTTTAGTTTGTAATCCTATAAGGGACACATACAGTGCTTTAGTTTGTACTCCTATAAGGGACACATACAGTACTTTAGTTTGTAATCCTATAAGGGACACATACAGTACTTTAGTTTGTAATCCTATAAGGGACACATACAGTGCTTTAGTTTGTAATCCTATAAGGTATACATACAGTGCTTTATTTTGTAATCATATAAGGGACACATACAGTGCTTTAGTTTGTAATCCTAAAGGGACGCATACAGTACTTTCTCTAGTTTGTAATCCTATAAGGGACACATACAGTGCTTTAGTTTGTAATCATATACGGGACACATACAGTGCTTTAGTTTGTACTCCTATAAGGGACACATACAGTACTTTAGTTTGTAATCCTATAAGAGAAACATACAGTGCTTTAGTTTGTACTCCTATAAGGGACACATACAGTACTTTAGTTTGTAATCCTATAAGGGACGCATACAGTGCTTTAGTTTGTACTCCTATAAGGGACACATACAGTGCTATAGTTTGTAATCCTATAAGGTACACTTACAGTGCTTTAGTTTGTACTCCTATAAGGGACACATACAGTACTTTAGTTTGCAATCCTATAAGGGACACATACAGTGCTTTAGTTTGTAATCCTATAAGGGACACATACAGTGCTATAGTTTGTAATCCTATAAGGGACACATACAGTGCTTTAGTTTGTACTCCTATAAGGGACAAATACAGTACTTTAGTTTGTAATCCTATAAGGGACACATACAGTGCTTTAGTTTGTAATCCTATAAGGGACACATACAGTGCTTTAGTTGTACTCCTATTAGAGATACATACAGTGCTTTAGTTTGTACTCCTATAAGGGCCACATACAGTACTTTAGTTTGTAATCCCATAATGGACACATACAGTACTTTAGTTTGTAATCCTATAAGGGACACATACAGTGCTTTAGTTTGTAATCCTATAATGGACACATACAGTGCTTTAATTTTTAATCCTATAAGGGACACATACAGTGCTTTAATTTGTAATCCTATAAGGGACACATTCAGTACTTTAGTATGTAATCCTATAGGGGACACATACAGTGCTATAGTTTGTAATCCTATAAGGGACACATACAGTACATTAGTTTGTAATCCTATAAACGACACATACAGTACTTTAATTTGTAATCCTATAAGGGACACACACGGTGCTTTAGTTTGTAATCCTATAAGGGACACATACAGTTTTTTAATTGTAATCCTATAAGGGACACATACAGTGCTTTAGATTGTACTCCTATAAGGGACACATACAGTACTTTAGTTTGTAATCCTATAAAGGACACATACAGTACTTTAGTTTGTAATCCTATGAGGGACACATACAGTGCTATAGTTTGTACTCCTATAAGGGACACATACAGTGCTTTAGTTTGCACTACTATAATGGACATATACAGTACTTTATTTTGTAATCCTATAAGGGACACATACAGTGCTTTAGTTTGTAATCCTACAAGGGACACATACAGTTTTTTAGATTGTAATCCTATAAGGGACACATACAGTGCTATAGTTTGTAATCCTATAAGGGACACATACAGTGCTATAGTTTGTACTCCTATAAGGGACACATAAAGTACTTTAGTTTGTAAACCTATAAGGGACACATACAGTGCTTTAGTTTGTAATCCTAAAGGGATGCATACAGTACTTTCTCTAGTTTGTAATCCTATAAGGGACACATACAGTGCTTTAGTTTGTAATCATATACGGGACACATACAGTGCTTTAGTTTGTACTCCTATAAGGGACACATACAGTACTTTAGTTTGTAATCCTATAAGAGAAACATACAGTGCTTTAGTTTGTTCTCCTATAAGGGATACATACAGTACTTTAGTTTGTAATCCTATAAGGGACACATACAGTGCTTTAGTTTGTACTCCTATAAGGGACACATACAGTGCTATAGTTTGTAATCCTATAAGGTACACTTACAGTGCTTTAGTTTGTACTCCTATAAGGGACACATACAGTACTTTAGTTTGCAATCCTATAAGGGACACATACAGTGCTTTAGTTTGTAATCCAATAAGGGACACATACAGTGCTATAGTTTGTAATCCTATAAGGGACACATACAGTGCTATAGTTTGTAATCCTATAAGGGACACATACAGTGCTTTAGTTTGTACTCCTATAAGGGACACATACAGTACTTTAGTTTGTAATCCTATAAGGGACACATACAGTGCTTTAGTTTGTAATCCTATAAGGGACACATACAGTGCTTTAGTTGTACTCCTATTAGAGATACATACAGTGCTTTAGTTTGTACTCCTATAAGGGCCACATACAGTACTTTAGTTTGTAATCCCATAATGGACACATACAGTACTTT
The DNA here is from genome assembly GCA_027410445.1 of Discoglossus pictus. Taxonomy (NCBI): domain Eukaryota; kingdom Metazoa; phylum Chordata; class Amphibia; order Anura; family Alytidae; genus Discoglossus; species Discoglossus pictus. The sequence goes on from CM050173.1 coordinate 5,248,935, forward strand.
AGTTTGTCATCCTATAAGGGACACATACAGTGCTTTAGTTTGTAATCCTATAATGGACACATACAGTGCTTTAATTTTTAATCCTATAAGGGACACATACAGTGCTTTAATTTGTAATCCTATAAGGGACACATTCAGTACTTTAGTTTGTAATCCTATAAGGGACACATACAGTGCTATAGTTTGTAATCCTATAAGGGACACATACAGTACATTAGTTTGTAATCCTATAAGGGACACATTCAGTACTTTAGTTTGTAATCCTATAAGGGACACATACAGTGCTATAGTTTGTAATCCTATAAGGGACACATACAGTACATTAGTTTGTAATCCTATAAACGACATATACAGTACTTTAATTTGTAATCCTATAAGTGACACATACGGTGCTTTAGTTTGTAATCCTATAAGGGACACATACAGTGCTTTAATTGTAATCCTATAAGGGACACATACAGTGCTTTAGATTGTACTCCTATAAGGGACACATACAGTACTTTAGTTTGTAATCCTATAAGGGACACATACAGTGCTATTGTTTGTAATCCTATAAGGGACACATACAGTACTTTAGTTTGTAATCCTATGAGGGACACATACAGTGCTATAGTTTGTACTCCTATAAGGGACACATACAGTGCTTTAGTTTGCACTACTATAATGGACATATACAGTACTTTATTTTGTAATCCTATAAGGGACACATACAGTGCTATAGTTTGTAATCCTATAAGGGACACATACAGTGCTATAGTTTGTACTCCTATAAGGGACAGATAAAGTACTTTAGTTTGTAATCCTATAAGGGACACATACAGTGCTTTAATTTGTAATCCTATAAGGGACACATACAGTGATATAGTTTGTAATCCTATAAGGGACACATACAGTGCTTTAGGTTGTACTCTTGTAAGGGACACATACAGTGCTCCTATATGGGACGCATACAGTACTTTAGTTTGTAATCCTATAATGGACACATACAGTGCTTTAGTTTGTAATCCTATAAGGGACACATTCAGTACTTTAGTTTGTAATCCTATAAGGGACACATACAGTGCTATAGTTTGTAATCCTATAAGGGACACATACAGTACATTAGTTTGTAATCCTATAAGGGACACATACAGTACTTTAGTTTGTAATCCTATAAGGGACACATACAGTGCTATAGTTTGTAATCCTATAAGGGACACATACAGTACATTAGTTTGTAATCCTATAAACGACATATACAGTACTTTAATTTGTAATCCTATAAGTGACACATACGGTGCTTTAGTTTGTAATCCTATAAGGGACACATACAGTGCTTTAATTGTAATCCTATAAGGGACACATACAGTGCTTTAGATTGTACTCCTATAAGGGACACATACAGTACTTTCGTTTGTAATCCTATAAGGGACACATACAGTGCTATTATTTGTAATCCTATAAGGGACACATACAGTACTTTAGTTTGTAATCCTATTAGGGACACATACAGTGCTATAGTTTGTACTCCTATAAGGGACACATACAGTGCTTTAGTTTGCACTACTATAATGGACATATACAGTACTTTATTTTGTAATCCTATAAGGGACACATACAGTGCTATAGTTTGTAATCCTATAAGGGACACATACAGTGCTATAGTTTGTACTCCTATAAGGGACAGATAAAGTACTTTAGTTTGTAATCCTATAAGGGACACATACAGTGCTTTAATTTGTAATCCTATAAGGGACACATACAGTGATATAGTTTGTAATCCTATAAGGGACACATACAGTGCTTTAGGTTGTACTCTTGTAAGGGACACATACAGTGCTCCTATATGGGACGCATACAGTACTTTAGTTTGTAATCCTATAATGGACACATACAGTGCTTTAGTTTGTAATCCTATAAGGGACACATTCAGTACTTTAGTTTGTAATCCTATAAGGGACACATACAGTGCTATAGTTTGTAATCCTATAAGGGACACATACAGTACATTAGTTTGTAATCCTATAAATGACACATACAGTACTTTAATTTGTAATCCTATAAGGGACACATACGGTGCTTTAGTTTGTACTCCTATAATGGATATATACAGTACTTTATTTTGTAATCCTATAAGGGACACATACAGTGCTTTAGTTTGTAATCCTATAAGGGACACATACAGTGCTTTAGTTTGTAATCCTATAAGGGACACATACAGTGCTATAGTTTGTAATCCTATAAGGGACAAATGCAGTGCTTTAGTTTGTACTCTTGTAAGGGACACATACAGTGCTTTAGTTTGTACTCCTATATGGAATGCATACAGTACTTTAGTTTATAATCCTATAATGGACACATACAGTGCTTTAGTTTGTAATCCTATGAGAGACACATACAGTGCTATAGTTTGTACTCCTATAAGGGACACATACAGTGCTTTAGTTTGTACTCCTATAATGGACATATACAGTACTTTATTTTGTAATCCTATAAGGGACACATACAGTGCTCTAGTTTGTAATCCTATAAGAGACACATACAGTGCTTTAGTTTGTAATCCTATAAGGGACACATACAGTACTTTAGTTTGTAATCCTACAAGGGACACATACAGTGCATTAGTTTGTCATCCTATAATGGACACATACAGTGCTATAGTTTGTAATCCTATAAGGGACACATACAGTGCTATAGTTTGTACTCCTATAAGGGACAGATAAAGTACTTTAGTTTGTAATCCTATAAGGGACACATACAGTGCTTTAATTTGTAATCCTATAAGGGACACATACAGTGATATAGTTTGTAATCCTATAAGGGACACATACAGTGCTTTAGGTTGTACTCTTGTAAGGGACACATACAGTGCTCCTATATGGGACGCATACAGTACTTTAGTTTGTAATCCTATAATGGACACATACAGTGCTTTAGTTTGTAATCCTATAAGGGACACATTCAGTACTTTAGTTTGTAATCCTATAAGGGACACATACAGTGCTATAGTTTGTAATCCTATAAGGGACACATACAGTACATTAGTTTGTAATCCTATAAGGGACACATTCAGTACTTTAGTTTGTAATCCTATAAGGGACACATACAGTGCTATAGTTTGTAATCCTATAAGGGACACATACAGTACATTAGTTTGTAATCCTATAAACGACACATACAGTACTTTAATTTGTAATCCTATAAGTGACACATACGGTGCTTTAGTTTGTAATCCTATAAGGGACACATACAGTGCTTTAATTGTAATCCTATAAGGGACACATACAGTGCTTTAGATTGTACTCCTATAAGGGACACATACAGTACTTTAGTTTGTAATCCTATAAGGGACACATACAGTGCTATTGTTTGTAATCCTATAAGGGACACATACAGTACTTTAGTTTGTAATCCTATGAGGGACACATACAGTGCTATAGTTTGTACTCCTATAAGGGACACATACAGTGCTTTAGTTTGCACTACTATAATGGACATATACAGTACTTTATTTTGTAATCCTATAAGGGACACATACAGTGCTATAGTTTGTAATCCTATAAGGGACACATACAGTGCTATAGTTTGTACTCCTATAAGGGACAGATAAAGTACTTTAGTTTGTAATCCTATAAGGGACACATACAGTGCTTTAATTTGTAATCCTATAAGGGACACATACAGTGATATAGTTTGTAATCCTATAAGGGACACATACAGTGCTTTAGGTTGTACTCTTGTAAGGGACACATACAGTGCTCCTATATGGGACGCATACAGTACTTTAGTTTGTAATCCTATAATGGACACATACAGTGCTTTAGTTTGTAATCCTATAAGGGACACATTCAGTACTTTAGTTTGTAATCCTATAAGGGACACATACAGTGCTATAGTTTGTAATCCTATAAGGGACACATACAGTACATTAGTTTGTAATCCTATAAATGACACATACAGTACTTTAATTTGTAATCCTATAAGGGACACATACGGTGCTTTAGTTTGTACTCCTATAATGGATATATACAGTACTTTATTTTGTAATCCTATAAGGGACACATACAGTGCTTTAGTTTGTAATCCTATAAGGGACACATACAGTGCTTTAGTTTGTAATCCTATAAGGGACACATACAGTGCTATAGTTTGTAATCCTATAAGGGACAAATGCAGTGCTTTAGTTTGTACTCTTGTAAGGGACACATACAGTGCTTTAGTTTGTACTCCTATATGGGACGCATACAGTACTTTAGTTTATAATCCTATAATGGACACATACAGTGCTTTAGTTTGTAATCCTATGAGAGACACATACAGTGCTATAGTTTGTACTCCTATAAGGGACACATACAGTGCTTTAGTTTGTACTCCTATAATGGACATATACAGTACTTTATTTTGTAATCCTATAAGGGACACATACAGTGCTCTAGTTTGTAATCCTATAAGAGACACATACAGTGCTTTAGTTTGTAATCCTATAAGGGACACATACAGTACTTTAGTTGGTAATCCTACAAGGGACACATACAGTGCATTAGTTTGTCATCCTATAATGGACACATACAGTGCTATAGTTTGTAATCCTATAAGGGACACATACAGTGCTTTAGTTGTACTCCTATAAGAGATACATACAGTGCTTTAGTTTGTAGTCCTATAAGGGACACATACGGTACTTTAGTTTGTAATCCTATAATGGACACATACAGTACTTTAGTTTGTAATCCTATAAGGGACACATACAGTGCTTTAGTTTGTAATCCTATAATGGACACATACAGTGCTTTAATTTGTAATCCTATAAGGGACACATACAGTGTTTTAATTTGTAATCCTATAAGGGACACATTCAGTACTTTAGTTTGTAATCCTATAAGGGACACATACATTGCTATAGTTTGTAATCCTATAAGGGACACTTACAGTACATTAGTTTGTAATACTATAAACGACACATACAGTACTTTAGTTTGTAATCCTATAAGGGACACATACAGTGCTTTAGTTTGTAATCCTATAAGGGACACATACAGTGCTTTAATTGTAATCCTATAAGGGACACATACAGTGCTTTAGATTGTACTCCTATAAGGGACACATACAGTACTCTAGTTTGTAATCCTATAAGGGACACATACAGTGCTATAGTTTGTAATCCTTTAAGGGACACATACAGTACTTTAGTTTGTAATCCTATGAGAGACACATGCAGTGCTATAGTTTGTACTCCTATAAGGGACACATACAGTGCTATAGTTTGTAATCCTATAAGGGACACATACAGTACATTAGTTTGTAATCCTATAAATGACACATACAGTACTTTAATTTGTAATCCTATAAGGGACACATACGGTGCTTTAGTTTGTACTCCTATAATGGATATATACAGTACTTTATTTTGTAATCCTATAAGGGACACATACAGTGCTTTAGTTTGTAATCCTATAAGGGACACATACAGTGCTTTAGTTTGTAATCCTATAAGGGACACATACAGTGCTATAGTTTGTAATCCTATAAGGGACAAATGCAGTGCTTTAGTTTGTACTCTTGTAAGGGACACATACAGTGCTTTAGTTTGTACTCCTATATGGGACGCATACAGTACTTTAGTTTATAATCCTATAATGGACACATACAGTGCTTTAGTTTGTAATCCTATGAGAGACACATACAGTGCTATAGTTTGTACTCCTATAAGGGACACATACAGTGCTTTAGTTTGTACTCCTATAATGGACATATACAGTACTTTATTTTGTAATCCTATAAGGGACACATACAGTGCTCTAGTTTGTAATCCTATAAGAGACACATACAGTGCTTTAGTTTGTAATCCTATAAGGGACACATACAGTACTTTAGTTTGTAATCCTACAAGGGACACATACAGTGCATTAGTTTGTCATCCTATAATGGACACATACAGTGCTATAGTTTGTAATCCTATAAGGGACACATACAGTGCTTTAGTTGTACTCCTATAAGAGATACATACAGTGCTTTAGTTTGTAGTCCTATAAGGGACACATACGGTACTTTAGTTTGTAATCCTATAATGGACACATACAGTACTTTAGTTTGTAATCCTATAAGGGACACATACAGTGCTTTAGTTTGTAATCCTATAATGGACACATACAGTGCTTTAATTTGTAATCCTATAAGGGACACATACAGTGTTTTAATTTGTAATCCTATAAGGGACACATTCAGTACTTTAGTTTGTAATCCTATAAGGGACACATACAGTGCTATAGTTTGTAATCCTATAAGGGACACTTACAGTACATTAGTTTGTAATACTATAAACGACACATACAGTACTTTAGTTTGTAATCCTATAAGGGACACATACAGTGCTTTAGTTTGTAATCCTATAAGGGACACATACAGTGCTTTAATTGTAATCCTATAAGGGACACATACAGTGCTTTAGATTGTACTCCTATAAGGGACACATACAGTACTCTAGTTTGTAATCCTATAAGGGACACATACAGTGCTATAGTTTGTAATCCTTTAAGGGACACATACAGTACTTTAGTTTGTAATCCTATGAGAGACACATGCAGTGCTATAGTTTGTACTCCTATAAGGGACACATACAGTGCTTTAGTTTGTACTCCTGTAATGGACATACACAGTACTTTATTTTGTAATCCTATAAGGGACACATACAGTGCTTTAGTTTGTAATCCTATAAGGGACACATACAGTGCTATAGTTTGTAATCCTATAAGAGACACATACAGTGCTTTAGTTTGTAATCCTACAAGGGACACATACAGTGCTTTAGTTGTACTCCTATAAGAGATACATACAGTGCTATAGTTTGAAATCCTATAAGGGACACATACACTACATTAGTTTGTAATACTATAAGGGACACATACAGTGCTTTAATTTGTAATCCTATAAGGGACACATTCAGTACTTTAGTTTGAAATCCTATAAGGGACACATACAGTGCTATAGTTTGTAGTCCTATAAGGGACACATACACTACATTAGTTTGTAATACTATAAACGACACATACAGTACTTTAGTTTGTAATCCTATAAGGGACACATACAGTGCTATAGTTTGTAGTCCTATAAGGGACACATACACTACATTAGTTTGTAATACTATAAACGACACATACAGTACTTTAGTTTGTAATCCTATAAGGGACACATACAGTGCTTTAATTGTAATCCTATAAGGGACACATACAGTGCTATAGTTTGTACTCCTATAATGGACACATACAGTGCTTTAATTTGTAATCCTATAAGGGACACATACAGTGCTTTAGATTGTACTCCTATAAGGGACACATACAGTGCTTTAGTTTGTACTCCTATAATGGATATATACAGTACTTTATTTTGAAATCCTATAAGGGACACATACAGTGCTTTAGTTTGTAATCCTATAAGGGACACATACAGTGCTTTAGTTTGTAATCCTATAAGGGACACATACAGTGCTATAGTTTGTAATCCTATAAGGGACACATACAGTGCTTTAGTTTGTACTCTTGTAAGGGACACATACAGTGCTTTAGTTTGTACTCCTATATGGGACGCATACAGTACTTTAGTTTGTAATCCTATAATGGACACATACAGTGCTTTAGTTTGTAATCCTATGAGAAACACATACAGTGCTATAGTTTGTACTCCTATAAGGGACACATACAGTGCTTTAGTTTGTACTCCTATAATGGACATATACAGTACTTTATTTTGTAATCCTATAAGGGACACATACAGTGCTTTAGTTTGTAATCCTATAAGGGACACATACAGTGCTCTAGTTTGTAATCCTATAAGAGACACATACAGTGCTTTAGTTTGAAATCCTATAAGGGACACATACAGTACTTTAGTTTGTAATCCTACAAGGGACACATACAGTGCTTTAGTTTTTAATCCTATAATGGACACATACAGTGCTATAGTTTGTAATCCTATAAGGGACACATACAGTGCTTTAGTTGTACTTCTATAAGAGATACATACAGTGCTTTAGTTTGTACTCCTATAAGGGACACATACAGTACTTTAGTTTGTAATTCTATAAGGTACACATACAGTGCTTTAGTTTGTAATCCTATAATGGACACATACAGTGCTTTAATTTGTAATCCTATAAGGGACACATACAGTGTTTTAATTTGTAATCCTATAAGGGACACATTCAGTACTTTAGTTTGTAATCCTATAAGGGACACATACAGTGCTATAGTTTGTAATCCTATAAGGGACACATACAGTACATTAGTTTGTAATACTATAAACGACACATACAGTACTTTAGTTTGTAATCCTATAAGGGACACATACAGTGCTTTAGTTTGTAATCCTATAAGGGACACATACAGTGCTTTAATTGTAATCCTATAAGGGACACATACAGTGCTTTAGATTGTACTCCTATAAGGGACACATACAGTACTCTAGTTTGTAATCCTATAAGGAACACATACAGTGCTATAGTTTGTAATCCTTTAAGGGACACATACAGTACTTTAGTTTGTAATCCTATGAGAGACACATGCAGTGCTATAGTTTGTACTCCTATAAGGGACACATACAGTGCTTTAGTTTGTACTCCTGTAATGGACATACACAGTACTTTATTTTGTAATCCTATAAGGGACACATACAGTGCTTTAGTTTGTAATCCTATAAGGGACACATACAGTGCTATAGTTTGTAATCCTATAAGAGACACATACAGTGCTTTAGTTTGTAATCCTACAAGGGACACATACAGTGCTTTAGTTGTACTCCTATAAGAGATACATACAGTGCTATAGTTTGTAATCCTATAAGGGACACATACACTACATTAGTTTGTAATACTATAAGGGACACATACAGTGCTTTAATTTGTAATCCTATAAGGGACACATTCAGTACTTTAGTTTGAAATCCTATAAGGGACACATACAGTGCTATAGTTTGTAGTCCTATAAGGGACACATACACTACATTAGTTTGTAATACTATAAACGACACATACAGTACTTTAGTTTGTAATCCTATAAGGGACACATACAGTGCTATAGTTTGTAGTCCTATAAGGGACACATACACTACATTAGTTTGTAATACTATAAACGACACATACAGTACTTTAGTTTGTAATCCTATAAGGGACACATACAGTGCTTTAATTGTAATCCTATAAGGGACACATACAGTGCTATAGTTTGTACTCCTATAATGGACACATACAGTGCTTTAATTTGTAATCCTATAAGGGACACATACAGTGCTTTAGATTGTACTCCTATAAGGGACACATACAGTGCTTTAGTTTGTACTCCTATAATGGATATATACAGTACTTTATTTTGTAATCCTATAAGGGACACATACAGTGCTTTAGTTTGTAATCCTATAAGGGACACATACAGTGCTTTAGTTTGTAATCCTATAAGGGACACATACAGTGCTATAGTTTGTTATCCTATAAGGGACACATACAGTGCTTTAGTTTGTACTCTTGTAAGGGACACATACAGTGCTTTAGTTTGTACTCCTATATGGGACGCATACAGTACTTTAGTTTGTAATCCTATAATGGACACATACAGTGCTTTAGTTTGTAATCCTATGAGAAACACATACAGTGCTATAGTTTGTACTCCTATAAGGGACACATACAGTGCTTTAGTTTGTACTCCTATAATGGACATATACAGTACTTTATTTTGTAATCCTATAAGGGACACATACAGTGCTTTAGTTTGTAATCCTATAAGGGACACATACAGTGCTCTAGTTTGTAATCCTATAAGAGACACATACAGTGCTTTAGTTTGAAATCCTATAAGGGACACATACAGTACTTTAGTTTGTAATCCTACAAGGGACACATACAGTGCTTTAGTTTTTAATCCTATAATGGACACATACAGTGCTATAGTTTGTAATCCTATAAGGGACACATACAGTGCTTTAGTTGTACTTCTATAAGAGATACATACAGTGCTTTAGTTTGTACTCCTATAAGGGACACATACAGTACTTTAGTTTGTAATTCTATAAGGTACACATACAGTGCTTTAGTTTGTAATCCTATAATGGACACATACAGTGCTTTAATTTGTAATCCTATAAGGGACACATACAGTGCTTTAATTTGTAATCCTATAAGGGACACATTCAGTACTTTAGTTTGTAATCCTATAAGGGAAACATACAGTGCTATAGTTTGTAATCCTATAAGGGACACATACAGTTCATTAGTTTGTAATACTATAAACGACACATACAGTACTTTAGTTTGTAATCCTATAAGGGACACATACAGTGCTTTAATTGTAATCCTATAAGGGACACATACAGTGCTTTAGATTGTACTCCTATAAGGGACACATACAGTACTTTAGTTTGTAATCCTATAAGGGACACATACAGTGCTATAGTTTGTAATCCTTTAAGGGACACATACAGTACTTTAGTTTGTAATCCTATGAAGGACACATACAGTGCTTTAATTGTAATCCTATAAGGGACACATACAGTGCTATAGTTTGTAATCCTATAAGAGACACATACAGTGCTTTAGTTTGTAATCCTATAAGGGACACATACAGTGCTTTAGTTGTACTCCTATAAGAGATACATACAGTGCTTTAGTTTGTACTCCTATAAGGGACACATACAGTACTTTAGTGTGTAATCCTATAAGGGACACATACAGTGCTTTAGTTTGTAATCCTATAATGGACACATAAAGTGCTTTAGTTTGTAATCCTATGAGGGACACATACAGTGCTATAGTTTGTACTCCTATAATGGACACATAAAGTGCTTTAATTTGTAATCCTATAAGGGACACATAGAGTGCTTTAATTTGTAATCCTATAAGGGACACATTCAGTACTTTAGTTTGTAATTCTATAAGGGACACATACAGTGCTATAGTTTGTAATCCTATAAGGGACACATACAGTACATTAGTTTGTAATCCTATAAATGACACATACAGTACTTTAATTTGTAATCCTATAAGGGACACATACAGTGCTTTAGTTTGTAATCCTATAAGGGACACATGCAGTGCTTTAATTGTAATCCTATAAGGGACACATACAGTGCTTTAGATTGTACTCCTATAAGGGACACATACAGTGCTTTAGTTTGTACTCATATAATGGATATATACAGTACTTTATTTTGTAATCCTATAAGGAACACATACAGTGCTTTAGTTTGTAATCCTATAAGGGACACATACAGTGCTTTAGTTTGTAATCCTATAAGGGACACATACAGTGCTATAGTTTGTAATCCTATAAGGGACATATACAGTGCTTTAGTTTGTACTCTTGTAAGGGACACATACAGTGCTTTAGTTTGTAATCCTATAAGGGACACATACAGTGCTATAGTTTGTAATCCTATAAGAGACACATACAGTGCTTTAGTTTGTAATCCTATAAGGGACACATACAGTGCTTTAGTTGTACTCCTATAAGAGATACATACAGTGCTTTAGTTTGTACTCCTATAAGGGACACATACAGTACTTTAGTGTGTAATCCTATAAGGGACACATACAGTGCTTTAGTTTGTAATCCTATAATGGACACATACAGTGCTTTAGTTTGTAATCCTATGAGGGACACATACAGTGCTATAGTTTGTACTCCTATAATGGACACATACAGTGCTTTAATTTGTAATCCTATAAGGGACACATTCAGTACTTTAGTTTGTAATCCTATAAGGGACACATACAGTGCTATAGTTTGTAATCCTATAAGGGACACATACAGTACATTAGTTTGTAATCCTATAAATGACACATACAGTACTTTAATTTGTAATCCTATAAGGGACACATACGGTGCTTTAGTTTGTAATCCTTTAAGGGACACATACAGTGCTTCAATTGTAATCCTATAAGGGACACATACAGTGCTTTAGATTGTACTCCTATAAGGGACACATACAGTGCTTTAGTTTGTACTCCTATAATGGATATATACAGTACTTTATGTTGTAATCCTATAAGTGACACATACAGTGCTTTAGTTTGTAATCCTATAAGGGACACATACAGTGCTTTAGTTTTTAATCCTATAAGGGACACATACAGTGCTATAGTTTGTAATCCTATAAGGGACACATACAGTGCTTTAGTTTGTACTCTTGTAAGGGACACATACAGTGCTTTAGTTTGTACTCCTATATGGGACGCATACAGTACTTTAGTTTGTAATCCTATAATGGACACATACAGTGCTTTAGTTTGTAATCCTATGAGAGACACATACAGTGCTATAGTTTGTACTCCTGTAAGGGACACATACAGTGCTTTAGTTTGTACTCCTATAATGGACATATACAGTACTTTATTTTGTAATCATATAAGGGACACATACAGTGCTCTAGTTTGTAATCCTATAAGAGACACATACAGCGCTTTAGTTTGTAATCCTATAAGGGACACATACAGTACTTTAGTTCGTAATCCTACAAGGGACACATACAGTGCTTTAGTTTGTAATCCTATAATGGACACATACAGTGCTATAGTTTGTAATCCTATAAGGGACACATACACTGCTTTAGTTGTACTCCTATAAGAGATACATACAGTGCTTTAGTTTGTACTCCTATAAGGGACAAATACAGTGCTTTAGTTTGTAATCCTATAATGGACACATACAGTGCTTTAATTTGTAATCCTATAAGGGACACATACAGTGCTTTAATTTGTAATCCTATAAGGGACACATTCAGTACTTTAGTTTGTAATCCTATAAGGGACACATACATTGCTATAGTTTGTAATCCTATAAGGGACACATACAGTACATTAGTTTGTAATACTATAAACGACACATACAGTACTTTAGTTTGTAATCCTATAAGCGACACATACGGTGCTTTAGTTTGTAATCCTATAAGGGACACATACAGTGCTTTAATTGTAATCCTATATGGGACACATACAGTGCTTTAGATTGTACTCCTATAAGGGACACATACAGTACTTTAGTTTCTAATCCTATAAGGGACACATACAGTGCTATAGTTTGTAATCCTATAAGGGACACATACAATGCTTTAGTTTGTAATCCTATAAGGGACACATACAGTGCTTTAGTTTGTAATCCTATAAGGGACACATACAGTACTTTAGTTTGTAATCCTATGAAGGACACATGCAGTGCTATAGTTTGTACTCCTATAAGGGACACATACAGTGCTTTAGTTTGTAATCCTGTAAGGGACACATACAGTACTTTATTTTGTAATCCTATAAGGGACACATACAGTGCTATAGTTTGTAATCCTATAAGAGACACATACAGTGCTTTAGTTTGTAATCCTATAAGGGACACATACAGTACTTTGTTTTGTAATCCTATAAGGGACACATACAGTGCTATAGTTTGTAATCCTATAAGAGACACATACAGTACTTTATTTTGAAATCCTATAAGGGACACATACAGTGCTTTAGTTTGTAATCCTATAAGGGACACATACAGTGCTTTAGTTTGTACTCCTATAAGGGACACATACAGTACTTTATTTTTTAATCCTATAAGGGACACATACAGTGCTATAGTTTGTAATCCTATAAGAGACACATACAGTACTTTATTTTGTAATAAATAGGTATTTTGCATACCTAGTAAAATCCAGAAATGTTCCATATACCTTTAAGATTCGTTTTGTGGCTCTTGATAGGGAAGACTTTCTCTGAGTGGTCCTGAAAGATAAATCTTATCCCAATAATATGTATACTTAAAACATTCATTCCCAAGCCTATCTTCAGAGACCATCAAGAGGCCATGATTTGTGGACATCCCTCCCTGGTTATAGGGGACACATACAGTACTTTAGTTTGTACTCCTATAAGGGACACATACAGTACTTTATTTTGTAATCCTATAAGGGACACATACAGTGCTATAGTTTGTAATCCTATAAGAGACGTACTCCTAAAAGGGACACATACAGTACTTTAGTTTGTACTCCTATAAGGGACACATACAGTGCTTTAGTTTGTAATCCTATAAAGGACAAATTCAGTTGCGGTAAAAGATAGCAGATTATGCCAATAATCGTTAGGAAATAGTTTATAAGCAGTATCCATATTTGTTGCTTTAGTTTGAGTAGCGTGGGATATATTTATACACACGTTGCCCATAATTCCTTTCAGTGTTGGAACATCTAGCTATAACATCTTGCCCGATCACAACACTTATTATGTATGAATATTCCCTTGGTCTGGTGGTCTAATTATAAGGGAACTCATTTATTCAGGATTGAAGTAGCTGAAGGGTGAAGTGATGGAAGATTTAATAAAATAAATTAAGAGAGGAGTGAGAAAGGAAAAGAAGGAGGATTTTGAATGAATTTAGAAGAGAATGAATTTATTGATATGAAAAAAATAATAAAGGAGGTGGAGGAATAAATTAAAAAATATAAGGAAAGAATGGGTTGGGAAAATTAATTGAGGCACATATTGAGTAATGAATATTTGTGGAGGGGCAATGTATACAATCACTATACTCATCATGATTAATTTCTTGCGGTGAAGTAGTCTACATGCCCCCTACTTGTTTAATTAAAATGCAATGTCCTTCGCACTCTAAGAAGAGATGCGTTTTCTTGCCAAATCTGGCTTCTTTGTCGCTCCTTCTCAAGGATGCCTAACTGAAATAGTCATTGAACTGCTAACCTACAAGAAAATGAAACAATCTGTAGGGTTAGGAGCAGGGTCAACTTGATCAGTGAGCAACAAGACAACTGTCTAAGGACACTTGCGTCACATGATATAGCTTTGCAACCACTCCCCTTCTTTTTCGTTATTGGGGGAATTTACTAAGCACCTTGAGTGGTTGAAATTTGCATTTATTGCCTCTTAGGAGAAGTTGATATAACAGCCCGTCTCACCTCATCTCAGCGACTTGGAATGATTTGTAAATTCTCCCTTTTTGTGTGATAGAAACCAGTGGAGTGAGAGGTTCTAGTTCTTATTATCAGTATTCACCACAATTGGCCAAGATGTGTCTTCTTTTTTCATTGTTCCTGACCTCAGGCACCCCCAACAGGCCAGGTTATGCTGATTTATTATTATTATCTTTATTTATATCGCGCCAACATATTCCGTAGCGCTCACAGGAGTCTCAGAATACCTAAATCACTAATCCACACCTTCACCCAGGGAGGGATGTCCACAAATCATGGCCTCTTGATGGTCTCTGAAGATAGGCTTGGGAACAAATGTTTTAAGTATACATATTATTGTGATAAGATTTATCTTTCAGGACCACTCGGAGAAAGTCTTCCCTATCAAGAGCCACAAAACGAATCTTAAAGGTATATGGAATATTTCCGGATTTTACTAGGTATGCAAAATACCTATTTATTTACCTGTTTGTACTTTGTTTTATTAAGAAGCAATTAAAAGTTGTTTTCATTGCCTAAAAGCATGCAAATGGTCCCGTTATGGGTCGGCCACCTGCAGCATATGCAGACACTGATTCTGTAGTGCTTGATGTGCATTGTAGTATCCAAGCCTGCTAGGGACCACGTCTCAGCAGCATGTTGCAGCACTTGCTTTTGAGACATGGTTCCTGATAGGCTATGACACTTGCTGCATGTCAAAAACACTATAAGCTAAAAAATAGATGATAATACAACTTAAAGGAGCATGCAGAAGACAACACAAGGCCTCCACATATCAAAGCAATAAATAGCCATTAAAAAAATAGTCCTTCCCTCTACTTCAAAAAATCGCACGGATCAATCAATGAATCAAGACCTTAATTGGTTAAAGAAACACTGCTCACACCAATTAACACTGCTACTCAACCAATGCTAAACTATCCCACTATCTACAGGCCATCACATTCATCCTGTCTGGCACTTACCCCATACACTGCCATATTCCCCATATACACGTGCCGTTTATTGGTTGTGTGGCAGTGTTTAAGGGTGTGAGTGGGCCTGTTTCTTTAACCAACTGAAGTACGTGACTGACTTATGCTATGTATTGGTGTAGTGGACAGGGCTAACTTTTTTAATTGAGAAGTAAGTAAAGTATGTGAGTGCAGTTGTAAAACCGGAGAATGGAGGGTCGAAGGAGAAAAAAACGTACTGGAACCAACTCACTCAGTGCCCCTCCCTAAGACACCTTTCCATTACGGCACCCCTCCCCAAAGCCCGTTACCATCGCTGCTCCCCACCTTTTCATATCTGCTCGCCTTACCTCATGCTGTGTGCGCAACTCTCCAGGATATGTGCGCTCCACTTTCCAGTGACATATCCTCCTACGGGGTAAGCCATATAATACACTGTGGAAATATATATATACAGTATATATATATATATATATATATATATATATATACACACATATATACATTTACTATCTCACCATAGCAGCCAGTCCCACTCAGCACCCACCTCTCATAGCACCCATCCCTATCTCCTTTACTCCCCCCTCACAGAATCCACCCTCCTGTACTTTGCTGTCTCCCAGCCCCGTGCTCTCTCTCCTCTTCCCTGATACACACCCCCAATGTGCTAAACTGCTCCACACTGCCACCTATTGGAGCCTCAGTAGAAAATGCTCTTTTTTAAACAGGACAAATTCCAATTGGTGCGCGGACAAGGAAGCCCAGGGGGTGGGCAGGGGTGATGTGGCATGTTGGGCCGGGTGTGCCTCAGGGGAGGCTTTACACGTCAGAAAAATAAAATAAATTCAAATAAAATTACACTGCATAACACCTGCTTACACGCGCCAGTACTAGGGAATCTCATGCAATAACTGTTTGCAATGTTAGTCTCTAATACAATGGGGAATTGCTAAGCATTGACTCTATGAGCATGTTACTGACCGCCATGTAATTGCATTAAAAAACAAATACAACAGTAAAGATTTTGTGTATTATCAAGTCACATTCTTTAAAAAGAACATATTATATCTATGACACTTCAGTGATCCTTTAAGTGCTTTGTTGAGACGTTGATGTCAGTTTTACCATATAATATAGCCTTCTCCTTACTGCCAGTGAGACAGGTCTGAGACATTCTTTTTCCGTGCACATGCCTTTCACACGATATGTTTGTTATAGTTTACCAAGCGCTTTGAATGCTGGCACTTTAAAATAAACAATAAATACATAATTTATATTCTACATAATGATGATAAATTTGTATGCTTTCTACATAGTGTCAGTATTAAATAAAGTGCTTTTTAAAACGCATAAAGCAAACAGAAAAAAAAAAGAAAGTGGCAATATGTTGGATAGGATTACTCTATATCCGTCTTATCTTTGATTCATCAGGAGCGTACAGTAAAAGAGATAAAGACAGAGTCAATTCATAAATCAACTAGAGCAGAAAAAGATTAGTGATTGTAACGTATGAAAGCCTTATACATCTCTCAGAGTCGGCTCTGAAGGGAATATCTGCAGTTCAAAGATTTTAAAAGATCAACACGGGTGAGATTTGAGGTCTATAAACCAAAAAGGCAGATTTCCAAATAAGATACTAACAGTGAAATCAAACATCATTACGAATATGGATTTTATTAGCTATTGCTTTCATCATAGTAACTTTAATATTTTCATCTCTAAATAAATTTGAAGATGTTGTCATTTATTTTTAAATCTTTTTAATTAATGAATTAATATTCTTCATTGTTACCTATGGTGGACGGGTACTCAACCACTTCCATATCTGTATCTAGGGCATGGGAGTATGAGCCCCAAAAATCTGGGCTGAGATAAAGTTTAAAGAGGCAAGAAACTGGGGCCCTGAATGGTGCAATTCAACTCTACTCTCAGGACAGGCAGCAGGGTTGACCAGTGCACCCAATGCAATGAACCGGGGCCCTGCTCTGGGGGCCCCAGTGCTGCAGTGCGCCCAAAACTTTTTTTTTATTTCTTTGTTTAAATTTTCAATTATATATTATATATATATATATAGTTGTGCTCAAAAGTTTGCGTACCCTGGCAGAAATAGTGAATAGTAGAGTGGTATCAATCAATAGGAGCGCTTTTGGTTCAAGTCTGCAGTAGCGCTCCACGGATGGGCAAAAATAGTAGAGTGGTATCAATCAATAGGAGCGCTTTTGGTTCAAGTCTGCAGTAGCGCTCCACGGATGGGCAAAAATTTTCTGTAAACTTAGTTACATAGTTACATAGTAATTAAGGTTGAAAAAAGACTTCCAGTCCATCAAGTTCAACCTGTTAAGATCTCCTCTGATCTGCAATATGCGGATTAGTTATTAATTAATTCGTTGTTAAATAATTATTAATAGTATAGTATTTGAGGATGAATAAAGAGTTAGTCCATCAAGTTCAACCTTTTTAGATCTCTATTGATCTTTTTAATATGTGGACTATTTAATATTAATTGTTAACAGTTTTCGAATATGTCCAAAATGACCATTATAGGGGATTTTGGAATCCCCTTCTTGGTGTTTTGGAATGGTACACCAACAATTGTTTGATCTTGAAATCTCCACTGGTGTTCCCACCCAGAAGAAGGGTTAAATGATCTTCGGCTGCTTTGAACGCCGGTGCTTGATTTGAAGGTGGGCTTTGGCATTCACTTCCGGAATAATCCAGTCTTGTCAATTCTGTAGGATAATTGCCTCTTTCTATGATGTCTTTTAAAGTGGCTTGAAAGGCCGCGGCAGCTTCGCTATCAGCGCTCGCCGCTTCTCTGGTGATTCTGATGTTATACAAGTTGCTTTTTTTTTTTTTATTGGTCGAACCAACCTCTGCTGGCTGCAAAGCTTTCAGTCATATCCGGTGTTTGTATTTGAATATGACTGTAGATGCTTCTCCATGATGATTGCCTAGCTGAGTGGCATGTTGCGCTCTGTTTCATCACTGATCAAGACGGCAAGACATTTCACCATTTCCAACAAGGTTCTGCATCAAGTAATTTTCTTGACTGATATAGTGCTGTTGGTCGCTGAAGACTTTATTTTCCCTTTATTGTTTAAAATGTGGAGTGAAATGCAGATTGTTGAGATTGGCAAATTGAAATCTGCTCCGATGTGAACTCGGCGTTCTCCTTTTTCCAAATGCTCCAGCACCTGCATCTTCACATCCAGCAACATGCTTTTGTACTTCAATTTTGGGGGATTTTCTTTGCGCTCACTGATTTTCTGTAATAAAGTACAAAAAATACAATTACTGTAGATTGTATTGGTTAATTAACAACCACATGATGAAAAACAATGGAACATGAAATATATTCTGTACCTTCTCTCTGATTGGTTGGAGAAGGAATTAGTATCTCTCAGTGGCTTTTTCTTTGTCCAGGCTGACACATCTTTATATCGAGGTAGAGCGTTAAACAGGGATTGGCGTCAAAAACAGCGTTATAATGAGGCATAACACAGCGCTATAGCGGATTAACGTTAAAAAGGGTAGCGTAAGGTGGGGTATACCTGTATGCGATTGCTAGAGAGAAGATCAGTGTAATGGAGATAAGATGAGGATCAGGAAATAGAACAGTGTTGATAGGATGGTAATGGAAATGTAGGTTGTATGACAACGATTAGTATTAAATCAGGGTAAGGAAGAGAAAGACAAGAAGAGAAAATGGGTTCTCAGGAAGATACAGGCCTATTCTCCCTTAAAATGCTATGTTTAAAGCACCACTGTGGTAGATATACAATAGGGTTTCATTTGTTAATTTAATAATTGACTAGCATATCCTTAATATTTGAGGAACATTGTTTCAATTTAGCTTTTAAAATTTACGTTCAAAAGGTAGGTA